>BGPR01001091.1:204797-268858 GCA_013235015.1 Araneus ventricosus | reverse complement strand
CAGAAAACGAACTATGATAAACATCACGGTGTTAGAAATCTCGATGGATTAGATCCAGGTCAGAACGTGTGGATTACTGATAGAAGGGTAACTGGGAAAGTTCTGCAAAAGACGCCTTACCCAAGATCATACCTAGTTCAGTCCGGCAGACGTGTTTACAGAAGGAACCGAAAGCACCTGATTCCCTCACCTGATTTTCATCCAGAACCTGAGCCAGAGGACGACTCTGATGTCACGAGATACCAACACTCTCCTGCTGATGCCGATCCAGGATGTCCGCCTCTGATGTCATCACCCCAGTCTCCAAAGACTTACCCTGAAAGAGCTAGCTCATCTACAGAAGTATCTCCTGATCCCTATGTAACCAGAAGTGGTAGGACTGTCCGACCTCCCGAGAGACTTGACCTTTAAATTACAAAGGAAGGGAGATGTGTTATAAGCAAAGCCTGTGAACCGCGCGCTTAACTGTAACTGTAGCGCGGTTTGTGTTTATGTTGAGAATCGAATGCTTGTAACCGGTCGTTGTTGTGTGTGTCTCAATAAATGTTATTTGTGTTAAAAAGCTGCCTAGTTACATAACGCCTCAACACGCAAACAACACATGTTCAATTTTGTTGCACTTGCAGTAGACACATTATTCTTGGGGACAGAATTTCTGTGCCTGTTTCAATGAAAGCTACGCTTTTTAAACTTCTTAGACCTAGCTTTTGGCATTTTGAAGTGATTAATAAATAAATTAAACTTAAAATAAGATAAATAAAAGAGTTGACACTAAAAATATCGAGAAATAGCTAGTAAACAAGAATAACGCTTTTACAATAACAGTGTAAACAAACTGCAAACGATAATAGTATTGCCGTTCAGTAACACAAACTTGAATACAAAAACAGCTGCCAGATGCAAATAAAATTAATAAAAAATAAATAAAGGAAACGTAGATCTATATTTTAAAAAAGATTTGGGCATTTATATTGCTTAAAAGTCACAAAATAGTCGTTCAAACTAATTGTTTACATTTTCACGTCTCTTTAAACGACCACTTCCGGTATCAAGAAACCCATTTCCGGTTTATTAATTATACTATAACTTCGCTTCTAATTATCGTAAAAACAAAACTGAAGCAGTTTTGGAATCCTAAATGTATGGGCTATAAAATGAACACATAAAAAAAAATTCGAAAATTTTCACCAAAACGAGGATTTTGGGGTAGTCACATACCTTAAGTTTCATTTTTCGTCCTCTACACCGGTTATATGTAAGCTAAGTTGCTAATTAATCTATTTCTTAGATTTGTAGGATATAACGATCACGAGGAAATTTCAATTTTCGTTTTTGGATTTCATCGTGAGGAACATATCAGTGTTCTTAATTTTTTTTTACTGCGGGGTAATTGGGAACAGTCTTATAAAGTAACAAAAACCTATATTTTTTATGTATTTGGAATAATTTATTATTTGATAGGAATAAATTCTATATCTTGAAACGTGGTTGCGTTCTATCTCTTCAATAAAGATCGCTGTCTTATGTAAAATTAACAACTGACATTTTAAAACAATTTACTATGTGTTCTACATACATATTACTTTTTTAAGTATGAAAGTTCTTTGTTAATAATTATATGAAAGCGTTTGACTTCACATATGGAAGAAAACAAGAAACTGATGACGATTAAGAAGAAAACGTGATACTGATAGAGGAATCTGAAGATGAGGATTTTGGCTCTTTTCGACAATAAATGGAGACTGCATACGTGGAGGAAATACTGAAAAATAATTCATGGCTGAATTTTCAAGAAATATGTTTGTTTCGATCGACAACGTTGGGGGTGCCAGAATGAAAGCACATTATTCATACGTCTGCAGAATTTAAGAAGTTGATGGTGGTGAATATGATATGACAGGTTTCAGAACCACCAATTTGGCTAAAACAAAATTCCAATGTCAAAGAAAAATGAGTAGAATAATGAAAAGAATGTTCAATTTCAAGTGGAAAATCTACTTTCTACTACTAAAGTGAACTCTTACAATCCTTATGTGCGATTTTTAAGTCTTACCAATTTCCTTTTCATGTGTCATATTCAGATATTTCAGTTTCTATAGAAATTCATTTCCCAATTTTTACCAACAAACTTTGAGACGTAATGATTAGAAATTACACCAAATTGAAGGTAGTAAATAATTATAATATTATATATGCAATATTCCATCAAACATAGGATATTTTTGCTGAAAAGCATTAAAAAAAGTATTTGTGATAATAGGGAAAATGCAGTTAAATGCATTTTGAGGCAATATACAGTAGTTTCTAATCATTTCAAGTATATTCACTTCAAATCAATTCGTTATTGTGATCAGAAGCCGAAATATGGGTTCCCAATTACCCTGTAGTCTCTGGGGTAATTGGGAACACTTCGGGGTGAAAAAAGAACGCTCCTAAAGTGAGGTTGATTAATTAATAAATTATTTTTGAAAGGAGGCATTGTTAAATGAACCATTCAGAATATGTTCATGTAGTCACAAAAAATATAGACCTCTTTTCCATCGCATATTGTTCTTTTAAAGAGAAAAAATGGCAGAGTCTGCAAAATTTGACCCCAATTACCCCAACTGACCCTACTTCTTTTCGTATATCAACATAAAATTAAATTATTTTTTATAGTTAAATTTTAATCTTGCAAAAGTCGGGTCGAAAGGATTGAAGTAGAGGAGGCTATTTCCAATACACAGGCAATGAGTGAATACAGTAGTATTTATTTAATAACACTGTGAAAATTACGAATTAAAAAAATATTTAGTCATTTCTTTTTCAATCCAGTAATACAATAGATATCGAAATTATTATCTATTATGTTTCTTTTGTGATTTCATTGTGATTTTTGTGTTCTCTCTCTCGCAATCTGTAAAATTTTTTAGCTTTATTGTTTTTCACAATTCGTTTTGTATTCCCTGTGTGACGAGGGAATTTTTTTAAATGCTTTTTTAATGATTGTTTAAAATTTAAATTCGTGGGGGCTTGGAATTGCCCTGCGACCTTTAGTATTTTCCCCGTTGACCTTTAAAACAATCTAAAACCATCTGGATAAGTGGGCCGACGTGGATTAAAAAAAGCATTTGTCTACTTTTTATTTTCGCGAAATATACAGAAATAGATTTAAAAGACGAAATAAGCTAAAATAAAGATGTGTTATCTGAATTTTAAAAAGTTCTTTTCTTTTAAGCAATTTATGATACGTCCCACGATGTTGAAATAAATGTAAGCCATTAAAAATTCTTTTTTATAAGCTTTCGAATTTTATTTCAGTTTTAATTCTTTCATAAAAAGGATAAAGCAGGTATCAATATTTTAATTTGTTCCCACAAGAATTGTAAATAAAACAGTCTAGATGAAGTTATCGGAAAAATGCAGTAACGTAGGATGATGTTCTTGCTACTTTCACTTAAGGGATAAACTCTTTACGATTCGATTAGAAAAACAAGAAGTATCGCCAGTCTACTTTTATTTTTGGAAACATGATTGAAAGTAGTAAACAACACGTGACGGACAATAAATAAAGGGAAGTGATGTCTTCAGCAGAGGAGAGGATCTATCGCTGAAAGGAGAGTTCTAAACAGCGCTTTTACACTGTGTTTTTAATCCGGATGACAGAAAACGGGACAGGAAAATAGAATTGGATTTTGTGGCGCACAGCAGCTTTATGGATACGGAGTTCAATAAAACTAGGTTGAAGAGTGGAATTGGTTGTTTCTGAATAGAAGTATCACAATTGTGAAGAAAGGATTCGATTTTTTTCCTTTATAAATTTATGGTATAAGTCCTATTTGTAGAAAATTTTACTAGGGTTCCAATTTTAAAATATTTATTAAGGTACGTGAAAAAGAACTTTTTTTATTCTTAAAATAAATATGAGCATAAGACATGAAAAGATTATATTATCTTAATCCATTATACGCCAAAATTCTATTGTTTCACTTTTTAAAAAAAATGTACATTAATGATACCATAAATGAAATATGCAAGAAAAGGATATTTCCGAAATTTTCTAATTAAACTGATTAATTAACTTTAATTAGAGATAATAATATTTTAATTAGAAAATTGATTTTTATTGGATTTGTACCTTTTTTAGCAGTCAGCTCAATAAACAAAGGCAATAATCAAAGCTAAAATTTGCACTGCTTAGGTGAAAATATGAATAAAACAAGCGTCCAAGAACAAAAAAAAACAATGACAGGTAAAGGGTTAAAGCTCTTAGATATCTACCCGAATTTCAATGATCAATAAGTTTAAAAGAATATTGAAAATTTTATGCAAATATTACTCAGTCGCCCATAGTTTGAAAGGACTTCAATGAAACAGGTCTTTTTCATGCTCACCTTCGTCTTCGTCTGAGAACCGTAATCGAAATGTAATTCCGTTTCTGCATATCTTTCCGCGCTGTATTTAGAATCTTGGAACAGAACTCGTTAAATTATTCAGTTTGAGCGCCATTTTGATTCATTTTCAAGTAAAAGAATTGTATAAATGTATTTTTTAAAAACAAATACTAAACTTCTGAAAAGGATCAGAAAAAGTAAAAAAAAGGTGTTTGTGTCATTATCCCAAAAATAATAAAGTGTGTTTGCTTGTTTCACTATTCCCAAATAAACTTCTGGGGAGTTGGGGGATGGGGAGGTAGTATTCCAAAACGAGTTGAAATCAAATGAGGTAAGCATTTGGGCTGTCAGTTAATCACTAATAAAATTTTAGTCTCGGAGTTTTGGTACAGTCGTCAGCAAAATGAATGGGACATCTCTGTAACTCTGGTATATGTTATCGAATCTTCACACTAGTATCGATGTTAATGGCTCAAGAGGACAGGTTTATTCAGATAAAAAACTGATTAACCGAGTTAATTAACAGCTATCTCGGAATTTTCCATTGCGCATATCAATTTTTTTTTTACTGAATTGACTCCCCATCATGAAATTAGCCTCCCCAACAATTTTTATAGAATTTTATTAAAACTTCGAGACTTATAGGGTTTTGAAAAATGACTTTTCCCTTGTTAAATGAACTTTAGGAACTTTTGATGATACCTTGGCGAATATTATATTGTTCTCAAATTTCTTTTCACTCACTTATAGAAAACAATTCTTTTACATAAAGTCATGAAAAAATATAAAAAAATAATAATTAAAAAAATTTAAACATGACTGTGAGATATGACAGCTTTTGTAAATACATTTCGGAAACTATTATACATATACACTTGATTTTTTGGATACTGACGTTATAATGTCTCAGCTTCGCTCTCATATAAAAATTATACTATGTTACAGTTCACTTTTTTTCAGAGTCATGTTTAAATTTTTTAAAAATATTATTTTTTTTATTTATGGAATCTTTTCATGGCTTCATGTAAAGAGATAGTGTTCTTAAATATACATTGTGATGAGTGTTTGGCTTGTTTATATTTTTCTAGTCCTCTGCTTGCCCTTCTGGGGTTTCTTGGTTGTGTTTTATCAGTCTATGAATAAATTTCTTGATATTCGACCGGCAGATTTTAATTCTTTATTCACATTCTTAAAATCTTCTACAAATTTCAGCAGGATCTTTAGTGTAAAGATCAGTCATTGAGTTCGTCGTCTGTTTTTTCATGCTGGCTTCCTCAATTATGTGCTCTGACGACCACGTAGGTCTCAGTAGTCACAGTCCAAAAGAGTTAAAAATACGGAAATAAATTTCCAATACAAGTTCCAAAAGTTCGCTTCCAGATCATAAAACAATCTAGAATAAAGTCCTAACACGGATTGATAAATGCAAGCCCGATGTTAAAAGATTTCGTAACGAGATGAACAGGCGCGTTAAACCGAGTGCATACGGGGATTAGGTCACTATCGAGGAGGGGTGAAAAACACGTTCTTCACTCACGGCTGTCTAAACGATTCTGTATAGCGATCGGGCGACAGACAATGAATAAGATGAAAGTATTTCCAGAGTTTTTTGTTAGGTCGCGCTAAGTAAAATGTATATATCTTCCCCTCCATTTCTCACTTCACCCCTATTTTGGTGAAATCAACTCCATCTGGTGCATGCTCAAAAGCGTGGGGGGCTTCGGAATCCGAGAATCATCTTTAGGTGGGTGGAATTTTATCGGGGCGTTTTTACCGCTATTTGTAAGGCGTCAACTTCAATCGAACGCATGGCTATAAAGTTATTGTTGTTAGAGCCTCCAAGACGATTAAATAACTGTCACTTCGTTGACCCGAAAGTTATAATTGTGTCTGTAACCTTCCTCTGCTACAGAAAATTTCCAGATGCAAGGACACTGCATGGAAAATGCTCATGAATGGTTAATTGCTAATGAGCAGTATAGAATAACGAACTATGAAATAGTTTAGATTGTAAACAACGATAAGAACGAGATTGAAGAACAGGCAATATCACTGATGTTAAAACTGCTCTTAACTCATTAATGCCCAATTTAATTTAAAGCATAGATTTCAGCAAATTTCAAGTAAATTGTCTTTAAAACATAAAGATTAAGGTAAGTGAAGTAAAATTGAATTCGGCGATATTTTTTTTTGTTTTCTTTTTACTTTTTTAAGAAAAATTTTAAAAAAATCAGCAAAAGACATTTATAATTTTTTTTCATATATATTAAAGATTTTTTAAATATATTGAAATACAAAAACAATTGCTTTTTAATTCCTTGCATTACCTCAAAAATAAATCAAAAGGAAAAGCATAAAATTTCAAACTGACGGCATTTTGGCTTCAAAATCTGGCTAACTGGTGGTAAATGCCTGTTGAAAACTGTTTAGGAGTTTCGTAATATCTATTGATTTCATAGAAAAAGCAAACAAGAGGCAATGAGATTCATTCGGTTCAGCCACGGAAGTGAAATGTAATTGTCCTATGAATACGATGATGGACGTTAACGGGTTAAGAATGGACTAAATGTTATAGTAGTCTTGGAGTATATTGAAAAGCAAGAGGATGCTTTTCAGGAGACGATGTGTTTTAACAGCTAGAAAACATCGATCTACAGGGAGGCAAAATACGATCACAAATTTAAAAAATAATCATACTGCTTTAAAAGATTCATTTCAATGCTGTTTAATATTTCCTCTCTTAAGATAGCGTTATATGATTAGTCTGTTGGTTATGCAACTTCTAATCTTGAAATGCAGTATATCAAGAAATAAAACAGGGTGTCCACTAAAGTCCTACCCCACATTAACTTCAGAACGGCGACAGCTATTGCCACAAACTTGGTGTTTAAGTATCGTAAAGTGATCCTGTGCTACACGGTGAGATCGGTTACAGCGCCACCTGGCGGCAAATAACGGAGTTAGCGTTCTTATATCAAGAACTGTACAAGGCATGGGGAAAAAGTCAATTACAAAATTGTAGAGAGTCTTCGATTTAGTACGAAAAGACACCTTTTGCACAATACTATGAAGAACAAAACTCTTAAAATGCGCATTTGTTTGTTCTCAATTTCCGAAACTGTGACGTCTCAGAACGGGTTAAAAAAAGGGAAAACAACTACTTATCACAAGATACCTTTATTTTTTGTGTTCAATCTACTCTCCGTCATCTACAACAAAGATTTGGGCTCTTGTTTGAATTTAACTTCGCACGCGTTTTAGCATATCAGTTGGTCTGCTAGCACAACTAATGTAATAAATACGTCGTCGAAACTCCTGAAATGTTGATGTAAAGGTCTCTACACCTGCTGTTTGACTTATTCCCACAGGAAAAAGTATAATAGTGTCATTTCTTTCCCGAAAAATAAAATTTGTTCCTTTTGCCAGTATCTTGTGACATCACAATTTTGGAAAATACGAACAAACAGATGTGCATTTTGAGCTCTTCGAATTAATGTGCGCAAGGTGTCTTTTCGTACAAAATCGAAGACTCTCTACAATTTTGTAATTTGCTTTTTTCTCGTGTCTTGTACCGTTTTCGAGATAGGAACGCTTACTCCGTTGTTTGCCTACAGGTGGCGCTGTAACCGATCTCCCAGTGTAGCGCATGGTCACTTTTCTATACCCAGACACTAAGTTTGAGGCAATAGTCGCCGTTCTGAAGTTAATGTGGGGTAGAAGGATTTTAATGGACACTCTGCACAATAATTTTCATACATAATTATAAAAGTATATGCATTAATTATAACTTATATTATGTAATTATAAATATTACCGCATATTAAGTTTAATAAATGATACAGTTTATTTTACGTAAAAAAACAATGTTCCCTCTTTTTTCCCCCTATAACTAACATTTTCCCCTTATACAACATTAGCAATCCCCGTCTGTGTTGAATAACTGAAACTCTACTGTATTTGGAATCTCATTACTTCTGATTGTCTATGTTTGAAAAGTCTTTAACTATGTAATGATGATATAAATGATATAATCATGCTTTCTTTTAAAAATTAAAAAATCTTACATGGAAAGTTTTTGGAATTACAATGCTTACATCATGACGGACAAATTATATATATTCCCAAGATATCAGTTTTAACTCGGATTATTTTTGTTGCTTGCTCTGAATTAAATAGATTAATGTTTCTCAAATCTCACTTTCGTATACGTGTGGAAAATGGTTTTACAGATTTAAGTTCAAAATCGCAAGTAGAAGTCTTCCCCTGACACTAATAAGCCATAAATTTAAGCCTGGCACTAGCCATTAATGTGGAGATAGGCAGAGAGTGAGAATAATGTTAGCAATTGCCCGTAACGAACCTTTATGCGAAAGAGAAGCTGCAACATGATCAGATTTGCTTGCCATTAGCGAAGGCGTTTCGCTAAATTTCGAAAAGTGAAAAGATACCGTCTGTAGAAAGTGAATTATGGTTATAAGAAATCTTTATATAAAGGGTTAAACCCCAGTGGATGGAACTGAAACATTTTACTAGTATATAAAAGGTTGAACCTAGTGGACGGAACTGCAACATTTCTCTCTTACATAAAGGGTTGAATCTAGTAGAAGGAACTGCGATATGTATAGACTTCGTGCGACTAGTAATGGTCATGTCAGTTATTTTCGAAAAAAGAAAAAGTAACATTTGTAGAAAATGAATTAAGGTTATACGAAACCTTTATAAAGACTCAAGCCTAGTGGATGGAACAGCAATATTTTACTCGTATATAAAGGTTTGAATCTAGTGGAAGGAACTGCAATATGATTTGATTCCTTGCCATTAGTAATTGCCGCAATGGCCTAGTGGTAATATCCCGGGGTTGGGGGCAGTTCTAGGATCGAAACCCGATTCCATTGAAGATTCTTCGTGTTTTGGGACTGTTCCCCGTCAAATCATACGTAGAGGGGGTCAAATGTCGTGTCGTTGGAGTGGTGCGGAAGTCTGGACAGGGACCGCCAGCTGAGGTGTCTTCCTTGTCATCTGGACGTGGTAAGTTGGCACCGATAACTTACAATTAGATTTTAACTTGACTCCATTAGGGACAATCATGTACACAACGAAAAGAACAAGTTCAAGGCTACTGAAATAACAAAAGTTAAGTGTCTATCACAGTATGAAAATTAAAATTACTTTGTTAAGGGAACATGGATATCAAACTATGCACAAGAAATTCAATCGAAATTATATTCCCGGCCAACAAACTGGTCGCCGAAGGTGGCTGGGAAAAGAATAAAAGTACACAGTTTTTGGTGTCTGTGATTTTCGAAAAATGCAAACAATCCGATTGTTGAAAATAATCATCACCTGAAGAAAGTGACATCTGTTAATTTCTTAATCGTTTTTCTAAACGTATTTGCAATGCCTTTCGATTTTAACATCAATCTTTTTTTATTGTATTTTTAGACAGTTAAATGTTTTCTATGACGGATAGGTACATATAAAAATAAATGAGGAACTCTGTCTTTTTCTCGTTTTTAGTTTATATTGCGTGTGATAAATGAACCAGTTAAAAGCTTTAGAAGAAAAATCTCCGATGAATGGAAAGGCTTATGTGGATAAACAAGATGCGTTGTTCGATTTTGTCTACCATCAAACATTTCTTTTTTTTTGTTTCGCACACGAAATCGAAAGTATTGTAATCTAGTAAAGAATATTCAGAGCAAATAAATGGTATTGACATAGATCTCTTGGAAATAACTATATTTCTTTTCAAAAACTTTATTTTAATAGCAGTTGTTTCTTGCTAGTGAAAAGATAGGGTTCTTTCGGTTTTTACGAGGAACGCAATTTTAATGTCACATTTATATGCTAAATTGAAATGAAATGAAAATCTTATGAGCATTCTTTTTTTTTATTCATATTATTTCCATTGTGGTTTGAACTTGGAGTGGAAACTCTAGTCAGAGGATATTTTTGAAATTTTAAATTTACAAATAAAATGATCCTGCTACAGTTCGAAATTTTTCCTGAAACTACTTCGTGTTAGGGTCCATATAACGAAGGAAAATATAAAAAATATCAATAATTATAAACGTACGAGGGTTGAAATTAAACACATATAATAGATGCAGGCAGATAGAAAAATATGTTTTAAAATTGGATCAATCATTTCCCTTTTCCTAAAACAGAAAAATGAAGTAATTTTACATTCCGCTATTTCACGGAATGAATGTTTCTTCAAACTAATTATTTACTTTACAAATGCAGCCAATATTCCTGGATACGGTCCACTCCAAGGCATATAATTGCTGGTAATCTACTACGTCCTCTTTCATATCAAGCTGCTTTAATATTTTTTTAAAAATATTTCTTTATCTTGAAGGGGATACGGGCCGAACCACATTTTACATACTTCCTAAAGTTTCGCTGCAGTCAGCGAACTGGAATAGAACGGATGTTCTTTTCTTCACAGGACGCGGCCCTTTTCCTTCATATCTGCACAGATTTCATCTAACCAACTCTCCACTATGTAGCTGTGGAGAAATTGGAACTCCTATTCTCAATGCTACATCCTGTCTGCTAACAACGTCTTGGCACATTAAACAACCAGAGCCCAGCTTAGAACAGGAATGGTACAGGGGAGTTGCGTCAAATAACCTGTCCCGCGGCAGAATTCGCGGGATTATCAATCACATTCATAATTACCAGGTCCTTTTTAAGCCAGACATCTAGCGACCCAGTTAAGCCTCCAATACATCAACTTTTGAATCAAGGGTCCAGTCAGTTTTTTCTTTCATTAGTAAACCTTTCTCTGCGACATCAACCTTTTCGTCAGCAAGCCATCCAATAAAAACATTTAAAAAAAATCTGATTATGTATTCAGCTTCGTACCTTGTTCGGACAAACCCGTCTGTGTTTATGCGCGTTTTGTAAATGGGTAATTGTCTCAAACAGTGAAGCAACCGTCAGACAGTAACAAGAGAGACAAACTCCTAATGAACAACCTTAGGGAAATCTGAGAAAAATAAAAACTGCCTGAATACAAATTCCCTATACATCCTTGGATTCATGCTCTATTGAAATTTTTAGCGTGCGTGCACGGAAGAACGTGGATTTTTAGAAGCAAGTAAAATCAACTGCCAAAATACCAACAGTACAAACAGTTTGCGTCAAAATTTATTGTATTATTGTTATTATATTTATTTATATTTTTGTTATTTCTCCGTTCATTTTTTATTCAGAACAGTTTTTTTTCTGATATTTGTGTTTAATTGTGTATATTTTCCAAACTTTTTTGTGTGTTTCCTGCATGTATTATATTTAATCAAGTTCTGTAGTTTAAATGTTTATTATCATTTCCGTCTGTAAATGTCAGACTCTTTAAGAGTGTGTTGCCCAGACAGGCGTTTGTTTGTTTTGATTCTGCAATTACTCCAGTTTAACTTTTGTGGTTTCTTTTTTCATAAGTTTAAATCATGGGGGAGGGGAGAATTTAAAGTTGTTCGGGGATTCGCGTGGGATCTCAGGGCCTTGTGGTGGAAATTGTTGTACTCTTTCATTCTGCATCCACCCAACTGGTTAGATAACCCTTGAGGTTGTAAGCACCAAGGGTGTGGGGTGGCGTCATATCATATTATATCTTCGTTTTGCAAAATATTTTCCAATTTTGTCAAATGAGTGCATTCGAAACTCAATGTTGTCAGGAAAATGCCCTTAAAAATTATCATTGTTTTGTTAGAATTCAAAAGGTGATTAGAAAAAAGCGGGCCAACATAGATGATGAGATAGTACACACCGAACCAAGCAAGTTTCGTAATGGTTTGCCGGATCGGAGATGAAAACTACAGGTGGCCGAGGACGTGTAATGCTAAACGTGAAGAGGCACGGAAAACCACAAAATTAACACATAAGTAATAAATTCAGATTCATCATTATTTTGATAATCCTTCCGAGAACCTAATGAGTTTCGTGTAGAAAATTCCAGTGAAATCTACAGCCCATAGAGGATTTAGTTACCAGAATTGTGGCCACTGCTACCGATAAATGCTAGAAGCCTGGTGGATTTGAGAGAGATTTGGTTAATCCCTCTATCGCCACTGCAAGGCGTGCATTGACACTTGCAGTTACGCCATTGAGCACTTTTTGTTATAAGTTTGACTCAATAAGCGTGAATTTATTACCTCTGTGTTTTATTTATGTATTCTTTCTCTCCATCACGTTTAACATACTGCCTTCGGTTTTCATCTCTGACCGGTCTAATCATTATGAAATTTACATCATTTGTTGTGCACAACCTTCTCATATGGTTTGGAATGAGAAGAACGGCTTTCTTGAATCACCCTATGCAAGGGGCGGGATTTTAGGGAATCTTGCATTTCCACTTATCTAAGCACCTATCGAATTATAACGTGTTTAGACAGAATTTGTTAGCATGTGGGTTAGCAACATGTTCAAGCGGTGTAAATAATCATTTTCTGCTGTGGTGAGAGCTCGTTTCCCACTTCAGTGATTATTCTTTATAATAGCTTAGAGTATAAATTAAATATAAATTTTTCTGATTATGCTAATGGATCAAATTATCTCTCTTAATCTCTACTAAATTTCAGAACTATACCAAAATACCCCAATAGCATATTAAGCATAGCATATTAAGGCATAGCATATTAAGGCAGGTCATGGCTGAGGAACATAAATCAGAGGAAGTCATGGAATCTTTCCACCGGATGAACTTAACAAACTCAATTCCAAAACTGGAAGAACGGTATCCGCCATAGCAAAGAATTACCAGGCACAGTCCGACTGGCTTGAAGTTGGTGCTTCATAAGTGGATATGTGTTTTATAGTTCGAAACTCATCCGACTCCATACATAGCAGCTAACACATATTTATTTATGACTTATTTCAAAGCACAAATTTAATACAAGGTGTGACCAATAAGTAGAGTGAATGATGAAATAAATCTTACATAGAGTAGGCCTTACATGGAAACTGTTTAAAATCCTCAAAATAGTCCCCGTCGTACATTATGCAACTCTGACAACGTGGGTACAAATCTTCGAAACCTCTTGAAAACTCCTCCACTGGTACCGCTTTCAATTACCCTGTCACAACAGCTTGAATGTGCGCAATGAAAGTAAATCTTTCCCCTTTTAGAGCCAGTTTAAGTTTAGGATACAGGAAAAAGTCCGGTGGTGACAGGTCTGGGGAACACGGTGGGTGCGACAGTTCAGTAACCCATATTGAGCCAGAAATCTATTTACAAGCATAGCGGTATGCAGCCGTGAATTATGGGTCGTGGTGCGCCGCAAACTCCGATAATCGTCTTCGACGCTTTCTCTTTTTAAAAAAAGAGACATGATCTTCTCTGACAGAACACCTCTTTTAAACTTCGCATACACGCATACACAGTCTTCAAGGTAACGGTGTGATCTTCATACACTTGCTTCAGCATTGCATGACTTGACTTTCGCCTGCTGATTTACCCAACTTGTACAAGAATTTCAAATTGATTCTCTGCTTTACGACACGCCACAAAACCACAGCACAGACAACAATCGATAATAAATTTATCAAGGCTCACAGGCGCACGAAACCACCCACTACTGTTAACTGAATATTACGGAATATTACGGAACACGAAGTATTTTCGCATACAAATAACGAAGAATCTCATAGAAACATTTCCTGTAAATGATTTCGTGACCGCAAAGTGTATATACAACGGACTCATTATAGGACGAAAACCATAGCTCAATTACTCTGGTGTTTCACCTTGATTCCCGACATATATTGATTTGTCTGAAAACCATCGCTATAGGAGCTTAAATTTCAGCAGTTTTAATCGGAATGGCTTCCTGAAGTATTTTCGCTTACAAATAGAGAAGAATCTCATAGAAACATTTCCTGTAAATGATTTCGTGACCGCAAAGTGTATGTACTCGAACTCATTATAGGACGAAAGACCATATCTCATTTGCTTTATTGTTTCGCCTTGATTTCCGACACATATTGATTTGTCTGAAAGCAATCGATATAGAAGCTTAAATTTCAGCAGTTTTAAATAATTTTGGTCCAAAGAACGGGTAACTTTTTGAATTTGAATGAGAGCAGCTTCAATACATCGGCCAGTGCAGGAATCTCTTTAAATATTACCTACGAATTTAAGCGCAGTATCTCTCTATCAGCTTGATCGAATGATCGGTAAACTTTAATGCATTCCAACTACCGGAATTAATTCCATGCCCGATAATAATCGTTCAGAAGGCAACTAAAATGGAAAGCGTCTCAATTAAGTGGTTTCTGTAATTAACCGGAAGAGCGGAATTAAATCAATAATCGTTGCGAATTCGGATTAGTATTTAAATCCTATTAGAGGATCGGTTCATCAGGAGCCCAATGCGCAGTCATTATGATTCAATTAGGATGCCAGGTCGCGAGTCATAATTTCTAAACTTTGAAACGTATTCAATGGCGCATGATACAATAATCTTATGGATGAGCTTGGATATGCGTTCCATGTCATTTGGAATTATAAATATAATAATGTTTTATATTTAGGCTTTTGCGATTGTTAATTAAACATATGGACTGGATGAGGTCAATTGTGGGGAAGGCATATAAGTTGCTTAAAATGAGCCTGTAATTAATATTTACGTTTTAGAAAATTTACTTATTGAAATTTATCTTTAAATATGCTAGTTCATTCCTCTCCAAACATGGCGAAGGGGAAAGCTATTGCCTTAAGTGAATGACAAACTTCAAGTATTTATTGCCGCGTTATCTTCATTTATGCTCACCCCTTGGGGATCTTTGTAAATTTTTTTGATGTAGTCCATTTATTTTGTTTCATATTTCCCCTCCGTCCTGTGGAAGGCCTTACACCCTCTTGGGTAGGCTGGGCCAGGGTGGGTTGTAAATAAATACTTTTTCCCTTTCCGTACCCTTGTTCAGGGCAAATAAACATTTATGGCCTACAGCTCAAAGTACAGTAAAACTTCTTTAGCACGGCATTCAAGGGACCGCTCCATAACAACAAATCATGGAATCTTGTTTCAGAAATCGATAAACCACTTACTTTAGCAGCAAAATGTAATGGTAAATTGTTGTTAATTGAAATGGTAAGGAGATCTACGTCTTTTCATAATAGTACAGCACATTTGTGCTCTTCAGCAGCAGCAATTGCACTGGTGACAATCAAGTAGTCTTAGCCTTCCTTTATTACAGTCATTAGAGAGGAATTGCTTCTAAGGCATAGTCACCGTCATCAACATATTGAATACTACATTCGGTGCAGAGTGCCTCTTAGTACATCTAAGTCATTCAGTTGTCTTGGTGCTTTTCTATGGTAGATCTTATGGATATCCATCGAAAATAACAGTAGTGGCTCCTTGATTGTAATATTCTTTTATGTAAGCAATGTACTTGCCTAAACTTGCTGAAAAGATCTCAGCATTCTTCCAAATTACTCCATGCAGCAGGAATCCATCATCAATAACGTAGGCCGCACATTGAAAGTTGATTTTGTCAGTTATTGGGGTGAATTAATTTGGGGGAAAAACAGATTTTGAACTTTTTCTCATGCCACATTCATTGATGAGAGACAATGGATAAGGTGCTAATTCATAAGAAAAGTAAGTCTGCAACTCTGTGTCTGATTTCCTCAGGAGAGCGATTCTGCGGAAAAGCGTTTTCGTATTCCCAGGAGCCTCTTCAGTTCAGATTTTTACTTTGGATTTAAGTCCTCGGAGAGACGTCACTCATTTTTAAAAAAAAAAAACTTGACTTCTTCTAAGTTTTTCCAATCTATGCAGCTCAATGAAGAATTTCCACATTTAAAAGCTCTGTGGCAGTTCATTAGTTCGTCTCAAAGAATGCCAGCACTGATGGACTTTACAAAATCTGAGACAGGAAATGGATCGTGAGACTCAAACCAGCCCACACGTTTTTGAACATCTTCGTTATCACGCAGTATTCTTGAATCTCTGACGTCGGACTGATGTTCAGAAGTATTGAATGGCAATCCGCAGAAGTCTTCTACATGCTGCGAAACAGTAGTAACAATAAGCATTGTGAGGATCCACTTCGTTGAAATGCTTTCAGAAATACCACTTCTATGATTAAGATAACCAGCACTTTTTTCAGCATCGTCAGATCGGTCCAAATTCCACTTCAGTATTTGTCTGACCGTCTGATTGGAAAGCTATTTTGAAATAGTCTTCATAATTTTCAATCGTGGTCAATTAAAGAAGATGCCACCTTAGCTGGTACGCTCTCTCCTAACTTCCACACCGCATTAGCGCTCTGCTATTGGTGCACAGACATATGCTTACAAAGGTGAATACTTTTGCATGCAAACTTTATTTAAACAATTTATTTGATGGTATGTGTTATCTTTTAAAAGAATGACGATTTTTTTTGGAAAATTGGAAAATCATTGCAACTTTTATAAGAGTTTGTATTCAACAACAAAATATATAGTGTTGGTATTCATTAGACGCAGAATTTTATGCTCTGTAACTTTCATCTAAACCATTTTTAACATTGAATATGTAGTTTTGGATTAATCTAGGAAAAATGGACAAAACATCCCCACTTCACTTCAGTTTTCCCCCTGACAGCCGACGCTTCTCCCTGACGGAAGGAAAATTTGCGGTTCTCATATCCTTGAGAACAAAGGAGTATTTGACAGAAATTTCAAAACTTTATAATTTTTTTCTCCTATTTGCCATTTTTAGGTCTAATTGCAATGGGCTATAATGCTTATTGTTGCCAATAATATATATATATATCTATAAATTTAATAAATCAATTTACAACATATACAGGGTGCTCGGAAAAATATCTGGTAAAAATTAAAGGGTAGGTCAGGCATACGATAATCATCCAAAATCACATAGGAACATGAGTGCGCAAACGCCATCTGGAAGGAGCAGATGGCATTTAAAATAATACAGCGCTGGTCACAATTGCCGACACTTTTTGAAATTTGCACATTTTTTCAAATACCTGAAGGGAGGAAACTTTTCAGTTCTCATATCCTTGAGGTTAAAGGAGTATTTGACCTAAGTTTCAAAATTTTATAAATTTTTTTCTCTTATTTAGCCCAATTGCAATGGACTCTTAGAGCTTCAGTCTTATTCTATAGATTTTAGAAGACAAAATTGGGTTTGTTGCTGAAAGGCAACTCTGGGCATTTAAGGGTTAAATGGTCATGACTGCATTTTAAAAGTTTTTAGCATAAAAATGAAATTAAAATGAATGCGATTTAGAATTCTGGACTTCCCTTCAATGAAAATCATAATCTTAGAGGAATCTTTCCTTTTTATATATTTCTGAAACTATTTCTTTATAATTTTATGAATACATATTATTTTCAAAAGCAACATCAAAGAAAAGAGTGAAGTAAAAAAAATGACTTGTGAGGTATTTTTAAATACAAAAAAGAATGTTTCTCATGTACTATTTTTAAAATCATCAGAGAGAAAAGAAAAATTAATTTTAGGTAAGAAAATTGAACCAAACACTTAAAATATTCATGCGATTTTCTTATACGTAGTCTTTGAAAATTAGAAAAAAATTATTTTTAATGCATTTTCAATAGGATACTTCTTAAAATCCTCTATCTTTGATTATTAGAACATAATTACTTTTTGCTTATTTCCTGCTTCCAAAATTACGGTTTCGCGATGAGAAAGATTTGAATTTTCCATAAATAATGATCTATCTGAAGTTAAAAATCATGGCTATATTTTAATAAAAAGAATTGTTTATTCCACAAAAATGTGGGGGGATATTTCTATAGAAATTTTAATGTATTTTTACTGCTTTCTAGATGAAAATTGCTTTATTAAAAAAATTATTATTTTTCATCAATTTTCTTTCATATTTATGTAAGAGCTTTTCGTAATTAAAATTCCTGAAAATCTGAAAAGTAAATATTGATCAAAACCTTTTCCTGATGAGAACATTAACGTCGAGAGAATCTGCAAAGTATAAAATGGTGAATTTTAGGCTTAAAGTATTAATCAGGAGAAGCTTATTTGGAAAATAGAAATATTGCTTATTTAAAGAGCTTAAATGACTTCTGCTTTAACAAACTGTAATTAAACGCATTTTTCGCCATTGCGAAAAAAGCCCCAAGATTAATTCTCAAACGAGTAAGAAACAGAAATGCTTCAAAAATATAAAATCATCATAATTTACAGGAAACGTTAGCACTTATTTTATGTAACAAAATTAATACTTGAATTATTTACTACCTACGAGAAGGAAGTGAACATTCTTTTTCCATACTGCCAAACAGAATGGATTTGTTTGAAATTACTTTTAGAAAATAAAACCTATCTTTTACACCTAGCACATACTTTGGTAGTCATATTACTTATATATATAAATATATATAATTAATATATATGAGAATTAAAAATAAATTTAATTAATATGTATAATATAAGAATTAAAAATAAATAAAAATATTAAAAAAAGCTGTTATAAAATCTACATTGTTAATAGCATGCTGTAGTGCTAATTTTTCGAATGTAATGAGGATAAATTTTAGAAATCGATTCGTATTTCGCCAATTTCAAGATTTTTTTCAATAATTATTGTGATACCTTATGGCTATAATGAAATAAAAGTTTACATATAGAATGTCAGGGTGTCCGAGAATTATGGGACATATTTCAAAAATTAATTTTAAAAAACCCTAATAATGTTACAACTACGGTTTCTTTAAAGTGAGAGAACAAATAAAAAGTTTTTTTCACATAGGTAACGTTGGGTTACGGCGTTCTAAATTTGCTACAGCGAAAGAATTCCGGACGCAATGGCTACCGATCGGCAGAAACCGATGCGCGTTTTCTGGTTTCCTTTTATTATTTTTTCTTGAATATCTCAAAAAATACTCAGTTTTATATATATATATATATATATATATATATATATATATATGTAATAATCTCACTTAATTTTACCTTAAATTCTAATATTATATATTTTAAAATCTTAGTACTATATTAATGTATTCCAAAATCGCTTTTCTTAAACTACAGATTCATTTTTTTCCCGCTCTGGAGGTATATTAAATCTCGAGTTTTGGCATATTTATTACTAAAAGAATATTCTGATTACTTCCACGCGCCTACACAAATCGCGAAATCAGCGACTTATTGTCGCCATACTTTTCGCTAAAACACTTACGTAATTTACTAAAAATAGCTATTATTCCCTTCATTTTGATCACGTGTCTATATGTTAAATCCCTACCTGAGAAAATGCAGAGATTTTCTGTTCTTTTTTGACTTGAAACTTAAACCAAGATGTACGTACATTCCGTCACTCTACCATAATAAATGAAAATTAGAATATAACTCGGCTTTTTACTGACTGCAACAGCAAAATCATTATATATATATATATATATATATATATACACCATATATATATATATACACCAAACCGCCACAAAACTTGGTATTGAATATCTTCTATATATCGGTAACTACATATGTTAAAAACATAACTAATGTCTTATTTTAGAGATAGAGTGTAACAACAGAAGTTACAAAAAAAAATTTGAAAATCGGAAATGAGACACTCGAGTCAAGTAGTCCTACGCCTTTAACATCAGCGGCTGTTTGAAAAAGACAGCCTCCCGTCATTTTTATCTATATTTTGTTTCGATATTTTTCCTGTTGTATCTCATATTTTAGCATTCTGTTGTCATATGAAATTCTGAAAAATCACTTAAAATGTTTCTTTTACAACTGATCTAATTTCTGTTTAAACTTGGTAGCATTTTATTTATTTTTAACTCTCAAATTATATTTTTGAAATTATTTCTTGTCCTTTTAAATTCTGAGCCACATGATTAGTTTTATCGTTTATTTCACATAGTTGGTGTTTAACTGACTTCTTCGCCAGATTCTTATTATTACTTTTTATGTACGTTTTGGTTTATTTTTGAATTTTAAATTTTATTTTTCAAACTATTTCTTGTGTTTTTAAACTTTTAAACACGTTATTATTTTTAGCATTTGTTTGTTCTTATCTAACTTTTGTAGCAATCAATATCAACCATTCTTATGGTTTTTCGAATCAATTATATATTTTTTTCTATCAGTACGATTTGGGTATGGCCAAAATTTCATATTTTTTTACTTTCTTTTCCAGAATTTGTGAAATGTTGATTCATTAACTTTCTTAAAATGTGTTTAAAAATATGAAGCAAAACTTATTTATAAGTGTGCTATTACTAAATCTTACAGAATATCCTTAAACATTGATAGCTTAGGTGCTGTGAAGACTGTGACATATTATTCTTATTATTTATTCTTATTAAGCAAAAATATGAAAGAAGTTTATGGGTCAAAAACTTCCTTTCAAATCGAAGTAAATATTTTAAAGATAATTAATTGAATAGTTGGGAATCTCTTACCTAAATTATTTACACTCCTTGCCCATTATCTTTCTATAGACTGTTTTTATCTTTCAGATTCTAATCTAATAACTGAAGGGTAAATTGAAAAGCCGTCATTTGCATTAAAATGTCTTGTTGAACGTATTGAATTTTCAATTGTTAGCATAGAAAAAAATATCAAACGCAGTAATTCTCGGAACTTCATCCTTCCTCCTCCAAAAAAGCAAACTAAACTTGCTAATCTTTTATTGCTCAGAAAACAAAAAAGTAAGTAACGGCATGAATCCATGTAGCTTTAAACACTAGTTTTTAAGAAATGTAAATATATATATATATATATATACTTGAATTATTGAAAAATATATGTTTTTGCTTAAATGTGATATATACACATCACATTAATATCCTGAATTATTTGCAATTGCGTCAAATTTAAATTCCAGGACATTTTTTCTGGTCGCAGTCACCAGCGGTATTTATACAACAAAGTTTTTCAACAGACTTTCTTCCCTAACTATATCCCTGTCTGCGATATCTGTTCATTCATGTGAAATTTTTCGAAAACTGCAAAACCCGCAGAAGGCAGCCAACATCAACTTCCTGACCGCCAGGCTAATTGGGTCCCTGCAATAACAGTGTTCCGCGTCACCCACAGCAACTAAATGCCTCATCATCAGAAACTTGTTAATGAACCGTGCCCTTTCTATTTGGGTGTGCAGAACCTGTGGATGACAGCCATTAAAAGCCGCGCTTTCACTGAGCGGGCCAATCCCACGATGCTAATGAGACAGCAAATATTCCTTGCTTTTAAAAGACCTTAATTAAATATGTAACTAGTGTGTGTTGCCATTCAATGGATGGCCCTAAACAATGGACGCGAAAGTACTCATTGTGGAAGGTTTCAGGCCAGACATTGAGTGCTGGTTGCTGCAGCTTTTGTAAAGGCGATTCTTTGATCTACTGTGTTTTCTTTTGCGTATTTTTGGAGACAGTGCCTTGTTTTGTTTACGATAGTAGTCTTGATTATGTATGAAATCAATAGAAAGATAAGAATAATTCGTATATGCGATTTTAACCTCAAAAAGTCTTCTGTTTCGTAGATATTTAGTAGAGGAAATTCATTTGTTCAAGTAATTGAAAAAAGAAATAATCGATTAACTGATATATACTTATAAATAAATTTCGGGATAATTCAGACATTTAGTCTAAATTTTGGATAAATATGGGGAACTTTTTAATCCTCAACAAAAAATCGATATATAGAAACGTCCAACATTAGCAGGACGTCTGTCATGTTTTGCTTTTGTTGATATTCATGGGTAAAAAAATGTAAAGGTGAGAATAATTTGTACGTGGTGTTTTAACCGCAAATTTCTTCAAAAAACTTCTGTTTAGATGATATTTACGGAGGAAATTGTTTGTCTCAAGTAATTGAAAAAAATTAACTGATATGTAAATTTCATAATAATCCGAGACATTTACATCTAATTTAGGAAAAATCCGGACAATTTTTCAATCCGCAACAAATAGAAAATTTCCGGAATCGTCCCGGCTAATTCGGGACGTCTGGCCTTGTTTTTCTTGTGAAGATATTCATGGGTATGAATGAAAAGCATGTAAAGATGGAAATAATTTGTACATGATTTTTTAACCTCAAAAAATTACTTCTGTTCAAATGATATTTAGTAGAGGAAATTGATTGGGCTCAAATAATTAAAAACGATTAACTGATATTTATTTATATATAAATTTCGGAATACTATTCCAGGATATTTACTTTCAAATTCAAGAAAACAAAGAGAAAATTTCCGGAACCCTCCCGGCTAATTCGGGACGTCTGGCGTTGTTTTTCTCGTGAAGATATTCATTGGTACTAATGAAAAGATGGGAATAATTTGTACACGGTGTTTTAACTTCAAAAAATTACTTCTGTTCAAATGATATTTAGTAGAGGAAATTGATTGGGCTCAAATAATTAAAAAGGATTAACTGATATTTATTTATAAATAAATTTCGGAATACTATTCCAGGATATTTACTTTCAAATTCAAGAAAACAAAGAGAAAATTTCCGGAATCGTCCCGGCTAATTCGTGACGTCTGGCGTTGTTTTGCGTATGAAAATAGTCATGGGTATGAATGAAGAGAATGTAAAGGCAATAGTAATTTGTGCATGTTATTTTTAACCTCAGAATTTGTTTCTGTTTCGCTGACATTTGGTAGAAGGAGTTTATTGATATAGGTGATTGAAAAAAAGTTATAAAAGTGAACATCGATGGGACTTTGCTATTATAGATATGTTGTCAAGTATTTTCAAAATTATTTTCTATCAGGTTAAATTTTGAAGAATTTTTTTTCTCAAAAAGGTAAATATAGACTGACCCAGTTTAATAAATTCTAAAACTCTATAGAACCAGGCCTACAATGTAGAAAATGTAGTTGGGAGACAGGGGTATTGAAAAATATCCAAAAAATAACCAAATGAATAAAATTATCTTAAATTTAAGATAGTTAATGATAAAAATTAATTTTTACAAAAAGCTGGAAGAAACTTAGAAAATATGTTTTCATTACTCCTGATTAATCGACATAGGCCATATTAATGTAATTATATTCTATCTATAGGAAAAGATGGGAAAGAGAATTTGTTTCCTCAGAAGCTAACGTTTTTGAAATTTAGTTAAATTAATTGGTTAAAAGAACAGATCAACTTTAAAAGCACATATTGTCGAAAAATAGTTCTCTACTGTTTTATTAAAATGAGTACAGGTTTGGAATAACCTAAAATGAAAAGATAATTTTCTTATCGGGTTTCAAAAATCAGGCCGGTTCTTGAAAGCAAAGGAGAATGAGAATTTTGGTTTTGGAACCTGAGAGTCGTGACTTCAAGATCCGGTTCAAAGAAGTGCCTTGTAAGTGGATTCTATATCACGTTAAATGCAACCAGTTTAATTTTGTTAGATTAACGTCCGGTTTGAATTTGTGTGGTGGCTATTTCCGACATACTGTTACGAACATGTTACCCTGATATGTTAATCTTATGACAAGAAAGAGAGTTTTTCATAGGTTTTACTGGAAGCCAAGCCAATGAACCCCGAGCTTGGCGACAAAACGAAGCTTCTAAGAAATCCACGACTAATGGTCCTATCGCTATTGGGAATGGAAATTTAGAGAACCTTCCAGAGATTTCTATGTGACGTCACATCCTGTCGGAAAAGGTGTAAAAAGCAAACTATTTCAACGAAATAATTAATCGTCTTCGGAGCTTTGACCGCAGTGCAAGCTGGTGATCTGATAGACATTGAGCGCTTTTGAAAGTGCTGCTACTGATATTTATTAGTGAACTGCTGTATGCTTCTGATATTAGTTTATAAAAGTGCGGATTAGTTTTGTTGCCTGTGCTACGTTTTTGTTTTCTGAAATATTCGTGCAATAAAGAGTTATTATTTTTTTACTATCCCGCATGTTGGACTACATTCAAGTACATCCACCGGACAACTTTTCGTAATAATACCTTGTAATTTTGAGCCATGTTCAAAAGATGAGGACTACACCAGAGTTGGCGCTTCCTCACCAAACTTCTACTCTCCAACCGGATGACGGTTGAGCTTCTACGCATTTAACGCGCACCAGACCCATACATATGGCGATTCTTCCATGACCTGATACCAAAGCCGAGATTTTGACACCAGGCCTAAGATCGGATCAACCATCCTCTCACTGGTGAGGTGTTGATGTTTGCAGAGGAGGATAGTAATCCTGCCGACTAATGCAATAGTAATTTTGTTGGTGTAGTCGTTAAGTAATGAACAGGCCGAGTATAAATAACTATTTTTCATTTATTATCAGTATATGGGAAAGAGGTGGAATATATGTATACATCTCGTATGAAAGTTTCAAGTCAAAAGAGAACGAAAAATCCCTGCGTTCTCTCAAATAGGGGATTAACATATAGACACGTGATCAAAGTGAAGGGAATATTAGCTATGTTTAGTAAATCACGTAAGTGTTTTAGGGAAAAGTCTGGCGCCAACAAGACGGTTTCTATGCTATTAATTTATAAAACGTGGAAGCGATTAAAGTATTCTTTTAATAATAAATATGCCAAAATGCGTGATTTAATATACCTCCAGCGCGGGAAATGAAACGAAACTGGAGTTTAAGAAAAGTGATTTTAGAATACATTAATATTGTACAAAGATTTTAAAATATAATATTAGAATTCAAAGAAAAATTAAGTGAGATTATTACAATTTCCCCCCTCCGCAAGACGCGTGTGTGCGTCAGGGCCCTTGACACACACCCGTATCTTACAGGGATACCCAAGTAGGAAATTTTGTGAATTGTACTCGTCAATAACTTGTTCCAGAAGTTTAGTTTAAGGAGCCCTCTTCTTCTGACTAGGGTTCAAAATGATAAGGTACGTCTCAGATAGATCTAGTGTAGCTTTTAGTTAGGTACTAATTAAATTTACATTTAACTAACTAAAATTTCACTCTCATATAAAATTCTAATGCACAAAACCAAAAACTAGGTCATTTAAAATTTGTTACACAGGGCTTAGGAGCACAAAAAAGGAGAACAAATCGCCTCATTTCGGTCCTTTCTTTCAACTCGGAAGGAGCAATTACCACCCTCTTCTCCCTCTGTCCTTCCGCATCTTGCGATTGAGTTTGCACAAATGGAAATGGGTCTTCTTTTCCAGAAATCCATTTTCGGGCTGTGGGATTCCAAATGACACCTCCCGGCTACTTAAAGTTTCAAAAATGAGTCCTCGCAACCCGATCTTTTCCTCTTTTTCTATTACTATTCTCGGTGTCCGAGGAGAGAAAAAGAGATGCCAGAAAACGAGTAGCCTCTGCACCTGGGGACAACGAGAAGAAGATAAAAGCGAAACATCAAAGCGAGAGCTGCTTTTGTTTCTTTTGCCCGTTTGCTTCCGTAAGTTGGTATGCGAAGCATGAATTGCGTAACTGCGCATGCGTGGCCGAGAATGCTTTTCGCTGGAAACTTCATTATTTCTTGTGTGTTTGTTTTTTCCAAAAAAGATGCAAAAGGTGGTTCTTCGGAATTTGTATAAATGTGGCAGGTTGGAAAAAAAGTAGGTTAGTGGGTAAAATAAAATTCGCGAGAAAAATGCGCCAGTTTCACATTATTTAGACGTAAAAAAGCAGGTTTTCAATGAAAAGACAAAGTCGATATTCTCCAATCAATATTGCTGTGCCTCTAAACCCCTTTTCATCCCAGCCGGTGAAATTCTGGTTATTTCTTTACAAATTGATGTCTACCTTTTAATCACCATAGAGATGAAAACAAATTGTTTCGGGATTTAGTGCCATGTCCATGTGAAATAGGAGGTTTATAAGGTATAGAGACATTCAGAACCTTAAATACCATTGATAAATAAATAAGAAAATGAATTATTAAATCATAATTAAAAGAAAATTCAATTAAAAGCAATTGAAAAAACTTAATAAAATCTTTTGGTAGGTTTGGTAGGGTTAGTTTTAGGTATTTCTAATGTCAAATGTCTAAAATCTTAAAGAAAACGGATCTAAGAAAGATTTCGTTTTCTCATGCCCCATCTGGAATCACGACTAACAGTTTAAGAAGCTCTGGCCTACCATGTTCTGAAACGCATCAGAAAAATTTATTCAGTGTTAGGACTGTCCGAAGTAGGACGCTTGCGCTGTAATGCAAGTTTTCCTTCTCGAGTGAGTAGGCGTTTTTTCGCGGAGCGTTAGTCGGAATACCAATGCTGCTGTCTGCGTGTTTTTACGGCGCAATATTTTCCGAGGCGGAATTAGTCCTTTCCTAATCGGCCACTCATTATACGTCAGGGGCCGTGAGACCACCGCGGATCTTGTGCACGGAATCACGAAATACCACGGATTTTAATGCTTATAGGGCACCGGGGATCAAAGTATCCATCCTTCTTACTTTGCTCAGAAATAGAGGGCGGTTGATCCCTTGGGGGAAAACAGCATCCTGAAAAAAGACCAAAGACAAGACATGTGTTCCGTAACAGTAATGTAATTATATGCTTAATGGCTTATTAATACTATTATTGCAGTAGTTTTTAATATTCCAATATCTAGGATTCTAATTTAGTTACAGTTTAGTTACCTTAGTTAGTATTTCTTGCTGAATTATGACTACGACTTTTGTAACTTTGAATAATTAATGTCTCTTTTCTTCTAATCATATGTATTTGCTTATTTTAAAAACGACATCTTATTTATGTACTAACAGAATGTGGTTTTTTGCATGTTTTTATTTATTTCAATCATGTTGTAAAGATGGAATTTTGGAATTAATCTTTCACTCCTTTTCTTTTGTGTTAGAGTTCTGACATTAAATACAGTTGCGTGTCCCCGATTGCAATAGAAAATTTTAATATTTTCTGATCTTAAGTATTAATTAATCCTTAATTTTACCTTTAGTTTTATTCTTTATGAAATGGCTCATCATTTAGACAAAATTATTACAAGATTCCGTGCTGTCCATAATGAAAATTTTTGAAATATATTAAAGACTATAACGCAAAAAAGTGATAATTAGATTTTCATGACACTAGTTTCATTTCCCTTCATTTTGTTGCCCTCATTTTATTAAAATTCACATTTTGTAACACTTTTTTTATTTGTGAAGAACAAGAATACATAAGAACTGTTGCTAGATCACATTAGTAGAATTCTGGAAGAAGACTAACTTTATTATTTTCTTACTCATATTTATTTTAAAGCTTTTTTTAATGAAAACTTTTATCTAATTAATTGTTCCAAAACATCCGTTAGAATCTTTCTTATACAGCAATATTTAGGAACAAAGTCCCTATGCAACAAATATTAATAGCTTATGGAGAAATTAGCTATCGGTGGTTTTTAAAAATTGTCTGGTTCAATTGAAATTCTCATTTTAATTAAAAAAATACGTTTCAGACGATAAAGGAATTTTGGGTATTATAATTTTCTAAATAAAAGTAGTTTTTATATCAAAAATATTAGACATGAAAGTATTTTAATCTCAAGCAACGCCGGGCATAACAGCTGATACTATATAAGAAAACTAAGTCTTAATGAATGTCATTAGAAAGTTCCTAAACATGCGTTAAAAATTGAAATATATTTTGAATATCATTTACTTCCACACACCACACACACATAGCTCAGATAAAACACACGCTATAGCCCAAGACAACTCAAGAATGTTATGCAGTGGAAGCTATGGATGGTATTCTTCCGTCAAGTGAAATAGTCCTGCAATTATTCTAATGTATTTAAAAAGTAATTGACATATTTCAACAGAATTTTGCTTTAAATAACAAAAACCGATATGCTCTACAATAAAAATATATTTTCACAATGCTATGTTATTTAATTTCTTAAATCTTTTTTTTCACCTTCTGTCGGAAATGACGAGGACCAAGATGACCTTGGGAGCATTCGGGGAAAACCTTTTTTTTTTCTGCCTCTTCGGGGCTCACATTTGGCGAATAATCCCTCTTGGTGTTGGCAGCATGTAACACAGCATATTATTTTTTGCATTTTATATGTTTGGATCTATCTGTTATCTATAAAAACTAAATGTTGAACTCTAGATTTAATGGATTCATTTGTGCGCAAGTTTGTCCAAAAAATATTTGCATACAATGGAAAATATTATAAGAGTGCTAAGAAAAATATTTAAAATAGAATATGAAGCTTTCGGTTATGCTGTATAATATAAAACATTCAATGTACATACCTTAACTTCTCAAAACTCCGTATTAAAAGAGTGAAAAAAAAAGTTTTACTGAATATGTAATTTAAAATTTGAATTGTAATTCGATTATTATTCGAGCATTATTCATTGTAAATATTTTAGTTTTTTTATTAAATTTTCTTTTAATTATTAAAAAAATTATGCATGCTTTATTTCAAGATAACATGAAAGCATGGTTGGTGAAATCAATTCTTTTTTTTTTTTGCATAGAATCTCCTGCTGTATAAAATTTTAAATATAGTGTCAAGTGTCTACTATTGATATTTCTCAGGCTTCCTTTAATTAATAATGCACAAATTATGTACTTAAAAACAATGTAATAGTAAAAAACAAACAAACAAACAAATCGATCCAAGCAACCTTCTCTTTTTGCTTTGAGAACGAAATGTTGGCGCACACGAAGCAAAGAAAATCTACTTCTGGTTGTTGGCGAATTCTAATATAAAGTAACCTGAAAACGCGTAGAAACACCAACTACGTCATTCATCGGTGCAGCGCCGGAAGAATAGCGTAATCTGTGTTAGCTTCTTGGCCTGTCTTTGAGTTTTTATAGTGATGGGGTTTTCATTCCGGAACGATTCTGAAGATCCGGATCCTCAAAAGGAACGACAGGACTCGACTCCCCGATCGGACTCGGACTCCCTGTACGTGTCCAGACTGCCCGTTCGGATTGGGACTCAGACTCCCTGTATAGATCCGGACTGTTCGTTCGGATTGGGACTCGGACTCCCCTTACGGATTTGGACTCCCCGTTCAGATTCGGTCTCGGACTCCCTGTATGAATCCGGACTCCCCTTTCCGATACGAACTCCCCGTTACAGAGTAAACGACAGGTGCTTTGGGTGTGAGGGAGAAGTAGATAGGGAAAGAATGTTGCTCTTGCAGGCGGAAGGCGTCTTGTTTGTGAGATCGTCATGTTTTGTTGGAGCAAATAAGTTTCTACGCTGTTCGCGGGGAGAGGATGCTAAGACTCGGTTGATTTGAATGACAGTAATCTTTTACGCTGTGCATATATATCAATTTCTGATGTTTTTTTCATAGTAGAATAGTTGGTTTGATCAATGATTCTAACTTTTAAGTTTTTTATTTAATTCCAATTGGGGTAAATAATTTTTTGTGACTATTAAATTTCAAGGCTTTTAAAATGTCTTCAGAAAATTCTTATAACAGTAAAGCCTGAAAAAAATAACAATTCTAGTTACTTTCATCAGTGTTTATTCATGCTCCCATCTTTCACAGTAGAGAATTTAAATTTTATAAGCGTTTTAATGATTATCCCAAATTAAAAGTTAATTAAAGAGGCTAGATCTTATGTATGCTCAAGTGTAATATTGCAAATAAAGAACCAGAAACAGCACAGTTTTATTCACTATCATAAACTCCACCGCTCTATTTAGATTTTTTTATTTTTCAAAATGTTTTTGTAATTTCAGACTATTCTCAGACTTTAAAATTTTATTTTTCTTTGCACTTGGGCAATGATAAACAAAATAATTTCGAAGAACATGCTAAAATTTCTAGTTTAAAAATAGACCTGATGTTCTAACTTAAATTTGATGACCTTCTGTCGCCATTTTAATTAAAAACTCCCCCTTCAATCTGCATGACCTGAGAGTTTTTCAACTTCGTAGTATTTTAACATTATGCATAACATCAGATATTTGGGCAAACAGATGATTTAGAATAATCTACTATCAAAATAGCTTTCTCTTCTAACCAGAAAGAAATTGAAAAATCTGATGTATTTCAAAAAAATTCCATTCGCAATATATTATAAAAATTGTTAACCTATCTTCTTTGACGTAATTCTTAGTAAAAAGAATTAATAATAATTATAATTAAAATTATTATAATTTTTTATTCTTAACTCAAGATTACAATGTTAAAAATCATTTTATTAAATGAATCTCGATAAATTGAAATTAATGGATTTGATGAAAACTATTTAAGAGAAAATTTTGAGTCTGTACTTTTTTCAAACAGTCAAGAATATTTGGTATACAAGTTTAAGATGTGTCAACAAATAGGAACGTAATTAAGAATTAATATTTCTTTCATGTTAGTAATTTAAAGGTCATCGAAACTTTTTTATACCGTTTGATTTTGAACGAGGGAACTAAGAATAGGATTTTTTGAAAATTTGTCTGATAATAAATTAAAAAAATAAAGAATGAAATAGAATAAAAATCTGAATATACATTATAAAAAAGAATACCCTAAATTTTAATCCTCGAAAACATTAGTCTTACAGCGATCGGAAGAAAATATAATGGGGCTATTTTGCTTGAGGTTCGAACCCGTGTCAGTAAAGCTACCAAGACGCCGTCCAGCCGACCTTGCCACGCAGGGACGCAATGGAAAAGGCATATTTAAATGACATCTACAATTTGCTCAAAATTTAAAAGCTATTGATTCAACTGACAGAAATTCACTAAAAATTTACATTTTGTCAATGCAGTTAATAATAGATTTTAACAGCAGTGGATCTTTCATAATTGCAGAGAGTTTTTTAATTTTCCTTGGTGATGATTAAAAGATTTTTTGCTGTATATTGCTCATCAAGATTGAGAACTTGATATTTAATTAGAAAGAAATCTGAGCTGACTAGCTGATTTCATTACTGAACGTTTTCATTACTGAAGGCCCAACCAGATAATAGAACCAAAAACGTCTCAAAATACTGAAGATTCTCGCAAAGTTTCATTAAATTCACTAGCAGAATTTTAAATATTTAACAGAAATGTTAATTAAAAATTATAATAAGTAATTAAAAATTAATAATTAAAATTATTATCAATATTTATTAATTAAAATTATTAATCAAAATTATTGATTACAATTATTATCAATATAATTAATTAATTATCTAATTAAAGCTATAATATTATTAATTATGATTCATAATTATTTTAAAATACAAGTTCAATAATAAAGACATTATTATTAAAGTAATTATGGTCAATAAATCAATTTATGTTCTGAACTCAGACCGAATCCGCGGATCCGGATCCGCAGCCGGACACGGATCTGTAGATCCGAGTCCACGAAAGGAACGAATCCGATACATCACTAACACACACTAAACACGAGTATCATGGACTGTACTAAATTTTTATTGAACTGAGAATATTACAAAGTAAACAAAAACAGCGCCATCTATCGCTGAAGTCAGAGTGCAACCAGAAGCGGGAGCGTAAACATGATTAAAATTCCAATTTACTTAGAATGTTTATATTAGCGCAACAAAATTTAAAATTTTTGTCTTTAAGCTTTTTGATAATTTTTTAACTTTTTAGAGAGTAATAAGAGAGTATAAATAAAGAGAGTCGACTCAGTTGTAGTCTTCGTCGTCTCACCACCACGACAGCTCAAAACTCCGAGTGCCAAAACAACCCTTTAAAATTGTATGTTAATCTAACTGAATTAACAAAGTAATATCTTGATGTTATGTTATTCTATTTAAGTTATTTTCTTATTCGCGTTTTATTTCTTCAAGGAATTTTTACCAAATCATTTCCAGATTTTTAGAGAATATTTGTAATATTTATTGGAAATTCGTTGTTTCTTGAAGAATGTAAATTCATAGTATTAAAATTTTTCCTTTATGTCCTGTAACGAAATTCTAATAGGCATTTTTTAAAGAAGAGTAGATGTAAAATTTTAATTATTTCAGCTATTTAAAAATTTAATTGAACATCTTTCTGTTTTTTCTTTAATCGTAAAAAAATGACTCCATTTTTAAAAATAAGTGGTGTATCTTCTAAATCTCTGTGTCTAAATTGTGGGGTGTTCCGAATAAATCAGTTTTCGAGAAAGCATAAAAAGCAAAATAAATTTTCCGCAAATAGATCCAAAAACCAGTTCACCAATGCTTCGTAACTCTGCCATTCTCAAAATAAATTCTCTATCTATAAAAAATTCTTTTTCCATCCTCCGCGTATATATATTTTATTCCAGCGAGACATCAAAATAAAAGAGAATTTATTTCCAAAGCAAAAAAGAATAAAAAAAATGGCAACACTTTTAAGAGAAACACTTTCAGGCTAAAAATTCCAGTATTACCAAACCTAAGTAACTTTCAACCAACGAAGACTTGAAAAAGAAGAAATAAATAAACATTTCAAAATAACAAGCAGAACAAAATGGAAAAGAAAGAAAGGGGAACCTTAATGAAGCACCGAATACGAAAGTAACCAAAAAAAAAAGAAAAATGGCAAAAAGTTTTATATTGATTTGTTATTGACTGTTACTAAATTTTACCATTACATTTAGAAAGGAGAGGGGAGTCGGTACCAACCAATGCAGATTATTGAACCGTTGTTACGCCAAGAAACAAAACTTACCACTTCTTCTATTTTGTAAAAGTATAATCTCATTGATGGCAGTGTATCAGCACGGGGTATACATAGTCTTTGTTTGACGATGGTATTGATTTTCGAATTGAAAAGGATGTCAATATATTGGGAATTTTATCTTCCCTAAAAGTTATTTTGCTTTTGAAGAAAGTATAATGATCGGAACTAACAAAAGCTTTGCTTTTGTTGCATGCACTTAGGAGTTTTCGATCATACGTTTATCCTCTAGGGTCAAGTGATGATTCGCCATTTTTCGTAGAATGTCTTAAGTTTTCAAAGCCATTCGCCATTTTTCGTAGAATGTCTTAAGTTTTCAAAGCCATTTAATTAGTTTATGAATAAGCTAAAAGCATCGATACGGGTTTATGCTACAAATAGCTTAGAAACTCTTATCTTTTAAGAGCAATTTTGCGGCTAAAATATTTTAAACATATCGATTGGTGGAATAATTTAATGTTGTTATGCAGCCGGGAACCAACCACCATATTATGGATATGGAGTTCGGGACTTAAAACCGTAGTGTGTGTGTCGTTTGCTGTAAAAATATTAATTCAATTTTGTAACATGTACACCTAGCCATGTACGTATGATGCAATAATTCATTTTGGAAAAATGCAGCTTTCGTATTTTTTCAATAACTTTTTACGAAAGCAACTATATCTTTGTGCGCATTTTGTAGTTGCGTTTAATTGCATAACTGCGACCAATTGTTTCCATAAAAGAATTGATTTTACATTAAAAGATAAAATACGTAGTGTATATTCTTATATAGAAACGCTATCTTTTATCAAAAAGATATTTAAAATTCTGCATTATCCCTTTAAGTAGTAACTTGTGGTTTTACTACAGCAGTAGACAGTGGAAACGCACCACTTACATTTTTTATGAATACAGCATTATAAATTTAAATTGTGAAAATAATGCTGCTGAAGAAAAAAAGATAATTCTGATTCGTCTCCCACAGGAAAGAATGATTGTAATATCATTCTTGCTATTGCGTCAGCACCGTGTATAAAATATGATAAATTTTGGATCGTGCGTTTTCATTGGCTATTAATTATATGTAATCTTAAGAATGTATTTATGCGTATTATTAGACAGAGGGTTAAAATCTAAGCTGCATTTATCTTCTTCCCCTAGTAGCACAATGGCATTGTACAATGTTGTACGATATAATATTCGCACTATTATATAATATCGAACATTGTTGTGCAATGTATGGCAACATGTCATGCTATCTAGGTCACCTTTATTATCCCAAAACTGGAATTGATCTTCCCTCAACCTTCTAGTATATTTCCGCTGAAGAATTATAACGTTCAGTCAAAAAATAAATAAAAATAAATAAATAAAAGTGTCTACATGTCACTTCCTTCTATGCTGGAGGAAAGGCGTTTTTTTTATAACTTTCTCCAGATGAAGACTCGTCGAGATTCATACCAACGCCTAGCAGAGAATAGCTTTCACACCCGGTGATCAGTGGTATGCGTCTCTTTCAGCACATCGCTGAAGAGAACAGACGCGGGTTTTCGCATAGGTGTTATAGGTGCTCGCCTCATAAAATCTGTTTGACGTATATTGCAGTGTTAAGCCGATTTCGAATTTACGGCATTGGGTAGAAGGGTCTCAAAACAATTTTGCGTCTGTGGAAAAAAAGAGAACCCGTCTTTTGTGAACACAGGAACACTCTTTGTACAAAATATAAGACCCATGAGTGAAGACCACATGGTATCATTCCGGCTGTAACTAAGAATAATATTCTTGTCTTCACAAAAATTGGGTTATTTTCGATGATGTGCTGAAACATACGCATATCGTTGATCGAACGTAAAAGCTGTTCTCTTTAAGCTTTCATAAGCCTGAAAATTCATGTTCAAGACGCAGCAGCGAAGTTCTAAGAGACTTGTCTAACTTTTATCTCTGAACGGCGTCTGGAATTTAATGCCACTTAAGCTTCTCTGTAGGTTTCATGGCTTTTGGTCCATCTTGATCGACCTTTTTGGATGTACTTGTTATCTGAAATTGGTTCCAAACTTGTTTACCACCATTCCGGCACTCTGAACCTTTGAGCAACTGGCCAGTTTCAAGACTATCGATGGTTTTTGAATACATTCCATCACTTAACAAATTTCGAGAACTTATTTTAACTGCAATCGACCAGACTAGTTATATTTTTCACGGAATAAACTCAATTCTATAGACATAATTCTATAAGCTAAAATTTAAATATCAGAAGTAGATAATTTGTATTATAGGGAAAAAGTGTTAATACTTGAATTTCTGACATTTATGTATTTCGAAAAATTTTAGCAGATTTCATTAGGAATATTATAAATTTTTTTGGTAATTTTATTCAAAGCATATTAATTAGGCTATTTAAGTTCTTTCACTTCAAGTGAAGCGAACCGAATTAGCTTGCTCTATTTACCACATTCCAAGCGGCTTTGAATATGCAATACCCTTACGTAAAAGAAACAACTGTGTTTTATTGATCGCATTGCATTTTTTTCTCTTAGTGTTAATGGATTCAAGTAAACTGTTTTCAATCATTTAGTCTGTTTTTATTTTACAGCAAGATCGTCCTTAGTTGAACAACTTAATAATAAAGACCATGTTGATATACATATTTGCATATCAGTAGTTACGATAAACGTCTTGACGTATTTTTCATATCTTCTCTAATTAAAAAGTGTAGAACAATTTTCCAGTTTTTTCCCTCGGTATAATGTTTTCATGCATGTGATTAAATATTTATCGATTTTCATTAAGGATCTATGCAGTTTTGTCAAGAAATATGTTCAGCAAGTAGGATTACTTTTCTAATAAGAGAATATGTGTCAATAATAAAAAAATGATGCCCAGTATAAACTTTCTTCTTGTGCTTTCGCTGACAATAGTAACATATCTTTCTACCCAATAAATTGTAATCGAAACTTCTCCCATCTTAATTATGCTACCGATCTTAGATTCTGGTGTACTGATTACTTTTTTCAATAAATAACGATAACAAACCATCGTGTATTCGAAAACGTTTATTTTGAAAAGTATCTAGGCTGATATTTAATGTAAATATTTGTCAGCAAGTTAGCTAAATTTAAATTTTGGTGAATAGCAGAAGCTTCGTAACATTTTGTTTGAAAAAGCAGGAAAAGCAGACGACAGTTGGAAACTCACCGTTTATTAGCAAAAGAATTCTATTTGATAGAAAAGAGTATGTTTTGAAGAGCAGCAGAAAATTAGTTGTTTAAAGCGAAACGCACAAAAATTTCAGAGAGTTGTGGTATATATCTTACGTATTATACGTCTTGAAGTTCTGACTTGTGCTTGAGTATGTTTCACGTACTTAAACATTTATTGGACATTTTATATTAAGAGTGGTTCCATTTAAATGAACTATCTGGTACACATGATTTTACTTTAATGCTGAAATAGTTCCATTAATAAAGCTTCAAGGATGTAACAAGAGAATAAATAAAAAAATAATAATAAAATAAAACGGAATTTAGTAATAAATTTGTTAGTGAAAGGTAGGGAAAAAATAGAAAAGATGTCTAAACAAGTCATAAAAAAACTTTATCAGTCGATATAAGGATTGTATTTATATTGATTACTTTTCCAATTCTTTTGGAATGGATAGTAATACGTTAGGAAATACGTTATTTTTATTATTGGTGTTATAAAATATATTTGACAGCTCTCTTATGCGGATAAAAACATACGCTTTCACCAACCTTGTTTACAACTAATTTAAAATTTTATATCACAATGAGCAAGTTAAGAACAAAATATTTCTGATGTATTAATGTGTATATTGATACTAGTCAATAAGATTTTTCTGAATAAGCTACTAGTAATTTTTGTCTACTCAAGTCTCTGTTTTTATCAGTATTCGCAAAATTACAATTAAATATTTTTATCAATATTAATAGAATTAAAATTAAATGTCTGCTTTTATTAGTTTTCACGAAATAACCATTATATGTCATATGATATTATTTGTATTTTTGGAGGCATATGAATGGAGTTCCATTTAGCTAGAATCGTTGAGAAAAGCTGAACATTAGATGAAACGAAATAAAAAAATAAAACTCCGTACACATACGACGTTTTTGATGACTTCACGGAATAATAATGTCAAATTCGAAGAGTATCGAAACACGCGTGTGATAGGGACTACGCGAGAAACAGATTTACAGACAAATAGATAAAATGCCGAATGGTCGAGATAAAACAGGATCTTGTTTCCCTCGATCAATTAAATTAATTTTTATTATGTGGATTTTGTTTGACATTGTAATCATTTTACGTATTCTATCTGCATAGATTCTTTTGAAACCTGTATTTTAGAAAAATCTTCCTTTTTCCACAACACTCTCATGTCTGCAAAACCATTTTGCATTAATAAGAATGCTTTTATCAAATAGTGGTATATTCTGTAATTTAAATTTAACATTTCGTATCAGTTTTTAAAAAAATAAAGCATCAATTAAACAACGAATATTTTGCAGGCAGCTATGCAATGGGAAACGAATCTCCATTTCATGAAATTCGGGCTTATCAAAACTTTATTCAAGTTTGTGTAGTATGGCATGTAAAATTTAATTAAACATCATTCGTTGCAGGAACAACTCTTATAAGACATTACTTAATTCTGGTAGAATACAACATCAGAATATTCGTAATTGTTTAGTGCAGTTATATTAACGTCCCATTTGGAAGCAACACGAAGGCTATTATTATTACTTGTAATTTAGAACCGCGGTAAGATGTCGAGGACGTTACCTGGGCTGGCACACCCTCTCCAAACTTCCGCACCACACCAGCGGGGGGATGTTTGGCCCCTACGTATCAGTCAGTGCGCAACAAACCCCATACATGGCATATCTTCAGTAGAATGGGGTTTCGAGCCTGGAGACCTCCGCCTCCGATGCCGAGACCTTACCCATAGGCAGTGGTGCCTCGTGAGCTCAGAAACGAGGAGGGTTGCAAAAAAATGTTTATCTAGAGAATACAATTTTAAAAGCTACTTTATGTCCAAGTAGGCCAAATATTTTAATTCAAATCCAGATGTGAAATTTCCTGCTTTTCAAACAAAGTAAATAACCAGCATATGACATTTTCTATTAGTTTTACTAACAAAAATTAAAAATTCCTCTGAGGAAAATAATAATAATAATCAGAGTTCCACATATACACTTCCCTCCTTACCCAGTTCACTCGATAACACTCTTTCAAAAATGAATATCAAATAACTCACATACAGAAAATCTATTTTTAAGCTAAAACATATTAAATAGATTTTTTACTGAAATACTCTAAAAACTTGAAAGTTTTAGAATAGTATTATTTGCTTGAATCTATAGTCGAAACTCATAAACAGACAATGCGATTTGAACTTGTGTGAGAGTGAGGAAAAAGAAAAATATATAAAAAAAGAACATCTTTCTTTCGTTCAGTTGGTTCCTGCCAGCCAGAGCTGGGTTGACTTTTAGCCCACAGCCCGTTTAAGATAAAGGAAGAAAGAGTTGCTTTTTCACTCCGGATTTTCTACTCAGTGAAAGGATTTCGGGGTGGGGACAGAGTATTTTGCATCTCAGACCTGCGTCTCTCTTCGTTTGGATTCATTTTATGTCTTGTTTCATTTTTTATTGCTTTTTTGCATTTTCGTAAGTCATTGAACTCTGAGAGTGGAAAAGTAAGCAAATAAGATTAAAAACGAAAAATACAAGTTTAAAAAATAATTTCAGGAGGTGCTGCAGCTCTGCAGCCCTAATGTATGAACCATCACTGCCAATAGGCCACCGCGAGCATGTAATAATTTGTAAAATAGGCCGTATCTCAAGATGTGTATTTTGGAATTGTTTCCGAATCGCATTTCTCTAAGCATTATTTTTTTTAATACTTCACTCAGTGGCGGCTCATCAACTCAGAAACAAGCAGTGCTGCAAAAGTTGTATAGACCTAAGTTGTAAGGAATTTTATATTGATTATTTTGGCATATGATGATGCTATACTAAAATTTGATAGTTTCTGAGCTGAGTGCCAAAAACTAAGAATTTTTTAAATTGTTTTTTGGCTATAACTAAAATTCCTACAAAAAATGCTTGGTGACAAACCTCAGATTCGTAATCAGCACCCAAAAACATAAAGGAGCAAAAAATTACAACTCCTACAGAATTTTACTTAAAAAAAATTCTTATGACTGGAAAACTCCTGAGAGAAAGCGAAGAAAGGCCAAATGAGGAAGTCGCGCCAAGCGAGAGCTGCTCCAGTGGCAGCTCTCGGGCCTTCTAATTTCAGTGGGAGAAAGGGTTACTGTTTTTCTCCGACCGAGAGCTCCGAGTTGCTCAATGCGCGAATTTCGATCCTTTAGAAGGGGCAAAACTCTCTGCAGGTCTGGTCTGTCTCTCTCTTAATTCTTGATTGATTTTCGATTATCATTGAACTCTTAAAGTGCAAAAGTAAGTCAATTAGAATGAAAACGAAAATTCCAGCTTTTGAAATAATTTCAGGGGGACTGCAGCTCTACAGCTCTAATGGAAGAACCGCCAATGGCATTATTATAAGAATGTGCTTCCTTTCATAATGTGCTTTGTCGTACAATTTTAGAGTCAATATCACATACTTAATTTCACTTACCTAGCTTTTTGCGTTTTGAGTTATCGAGTCCACAAGCAAGTAGACAGACTCTTTACCCGTAGACGTATTAAGAACAAAATTAGACGCAGATCTACAGTTTTGGTGTAAGGATCATGTATAAAAATTCCCGCTTCTACTTTGTGTTTTTGAACTATCGCGTTCACATACGCACCAACTGACAGACAGACTTTTCGTACACAATTTTTGTCTAAAATTTGATAGTTTAGTTAAAAAATCCCACATTAAATTTCATCGGTCTAACATGCTTTAGTTTTGAGTTATTGTGTTCTCAGACACACACACAGAATTACAGAAACTTATTTTTCAGTCTCAGGGAGGTTTAAAACGAAGAGATTTATCAAAATCTTGTTATCAGATTTTTTTTACGATTACACGTTCTATTAGTACACTTCGTATACGCGATAGTAAATGCATGACGAAATAATCTTAATATAAATAAAAGCCATTGTGGGTACGTGGATGTATGTGTGTATGTTCCACATCTCGTCCTAAACTGTGCAGCGATTTCAGCCAAACTTTACGCACTTATTATTTAAGACAAGAGGAAGATTATAGTCAACTTCTCGAAGTTAATTAAACAGTAAGTTAATTAGAAATTAACCGAAACCGTTGCTCCGTATTAACTTCGGAGTAAATTACCCCCCCCCCAAAAAAAAAAATATGTTTATACCATCTTAAAGTTCAAAATTTTACCTTTTCTATGATTTTATATCTGTGAAATGTTTCCTTCAACTTTTATTCATTTTTCAAAATCTAATAAATAAATTATTACAGCACGCGATTCTTAAATAAAGCAAATTTAATGAAACTTCGTTGCTAGGCTGCGGTGAGACTTTGAACAAATTTCTTTTTATTTCTGTAAATATTTTAAAAAGAAGTGAAAGATCACTGTCAATTTTAAAAGGCCCAAAATTTAATTAATTTTTTAAAATTAAAAATTAAGCAAGATTTTGCGGTTTTTTTGTGGTATATTTCGAAAGTGTTATTTTACAATAACTATTTTTATATTATATTAAAGTTTAAAAAATAGTTTCTCAGCGACACAAATTTCATTTGCGTTCAAAATTGTTGCTCTCATTTCAATAATTTTTTTAAAAATTCAATTGTGTATAAAATTCACAATTTGTAGCGATGTATTTTTTATTGTTAAAGAACAAGAATACGCACGAAGAACTGTTACTAGAAAATATAAACAAAATTCTGAAAGAATACTAAAGAAAAGTTTAAAAGCAGGTGATTCATAATTTATATCTGGAACAACTATTGATCTGATTTATTTTGAAGCTTTTTATTAATGAAAAGTTAACTATTCAATTAACTGACCCAAAACATAATAAAATTCAAAATTTGTTGCAATGTATTTTTTATTGTTAAAGAACAAGAATACGTATAAAGAGCTGTTGCTAGAACATATAAACAAAATTCTGGAAGAATACTAAAGAAAAGTTGAAAAGCAGGTGATTCATAATTTATATCGGGAACAACTATTGATATGGTTTATTTTGACACTTTTTATTAATGAAAATTTAACTATTTAATTAATTGACCCAAAACATTCGTCAAAATACTTTTTATACTTCACTATTTATGAACGAAATTTGAAGTAAAAACGTTTTATACGATGAAGGAATTTTCGTATTATAATTTTCTATACAAAAATTGTTTTTTCATTAAAAATATTAGACATAAAAGTGTTTTAATCCCTAGCAACTCCGGGCCTAACAGCTAGTTTCTAATAGAAAAAGGATTCCATAAAGTGGTTGTATAATATCAATTTTATATATGTTGTCATGTTTTTGGATAAAAAAAATTATATGAATAAGACATACAAATTAATTAAATAATTAAACGCTGTCAACCTAAGAAAATGGTATACCTATAACAAACTCATTCATGTTTGAGGTATTCAAAATAGAGCAAATATAGCAGTAAGAATACGTGTCAGCCATTTAGAAAAATTTTAGACTGTAATGTTTAGAGTGCTTAAGGAGTAGATAGAAGCTCTGTTCTCTGTGAAAATCTGTTTTGTTGTTTTAATAGCAGTTCATTTATTGGAAGAGAGAATCACGACTTCAGGGACGAAGCACGTATTATTATCGAACCATGTTACGCTCATTCAAGTATTGTTGACTTATCACATTACCCGTAATCAAGTCACTCTTCGATTTGATAATGATTATAGTTCCAGTGAAGTTATAAGAACAACGACAACGGCTGTATTGGAAGTTTACTTTTTAGTTAAGTGCATTATTAATCCACAGAAAATATTTTTTTACCAGATTATTCTATATTAAATAATTGTGCACTGGAATGCTATAAGAAATTCCAATAATAGTTCATAAGGTAAGGTGATTTCATTAATATTTGAAGTAAGAAATTCTAATACTTTTGGGTCGTAAATTCTAGTTCTATAACACAAGAGATTCTATTTATAAACCTAGGACTTTAGCCTAATAGTACTTATGTACTTTACACGTTTATTATGCATGCGAATATACATAGAAAATGGATACTACTTGTCAAAATAAATTTGAATTTTCAAATTAAATAAAATATGACGGCAATATTGATATGATTAGAAATTCATTAAAAAAAATAAATTTTTACTTCCAAGCAATGCTAAGAGTTTACATCAGAGCATGTTATGTACAACCTCACTCTGATTGAATAAAATTAAATATTGTATCTTAAAGGATTTGCTGTTATTAAAGAATACTTAAAAATGTGAATTTCAAACAGGACATTTTCATGGACATTGGTGATCTCAAATTCCATTACAGTCATTGATTTTCCTCGCGAGTACTGTAAGTAAAGCATAATTTACATTCAACAAATATTTTACATATAATCTAGTAGTGTATGGGTATGACAATAAGCAGTCAATAGAATATCAATTCCTTTAGGCCATTACTGCAAATTGAGCTCTTAATTTATCATTATTCTTTGCGAAGACACTAAGCTCACTTTTTCCATTTAATATTTCACCTTAAAGGCCCAGTGTTGCCTTTAAGTAACACACCCAGTTTTGTCTTCTAAAATCTTGAGAATAAGACTGAAGCTCTAATCCTGTTGCTGCCAATAGGATACATACAGAAATTCTTATTAAATCAATTTACAACATACGGATGGCAGCCTGATTGCTGATAAAAAAATAAATTGATATTTTTCACTTGAGGCTATATCGTTTGAGATTTGTTTGTACAACTGCGAATACCATATTTTATTCTACAATGTTGAATGAAATTCCTTATCCGTATCATTATTTCTTAAAATTCATCTGCGTTTGACATTATAGAATTTTATCAAGGAAATTTTTTTCTGAAATAAAGCCCAGCGTTGCCAGTTGGCAACAAACTGTTTTTTAGGCATAAACCATACGTAAAACAAAATAGGATTTTTTAAAAAGTATTTTACCTACTTTTTATTCAAGAAATGAATGTCAAAAAACATTTTAAAATTAATTTCTAAAAATTCGGACATTTAAGAGTTAAAATGCGTTCGGTTGAAAGGTGACGAGAATTAATTCCAAAATTTAAATGATATTTCGGTTCATCTTCCAACTGTAGAAATCTAGATAGGTGGTCATTTGTATCGACAAACCTTATGATGAGACTTCTGCATGGAATTGTTATCGATTCTTATTTCACATCCATGGATGATGATGATTGATTCTCTAATGACAGTTGAATGACTTCAACAAGCAGTAGTTTATTAAGTATACAGGAAGAAATCATTTTAAAACGTTTGTTTACAGCAGTTTGTACTTGTAAGACAAATGTTGCCGAATGACATATTTTTGGAGATTTTCTAGTCTTCTTTGCTCTGTGGCAAGGTTTAATAATAAAGGAAAAAACTGTGTAAAATATACAATTATACTCAAAATTATACTTGCAGCCCTCGATTTGATTTGATGTGGGAAATCATTTTTTAGAATTTTTTTATATGCCAAGGCGTTACAGTAGCTTGCACTTGTGAGACAAATGTTGCCGAATGACATATTTCTGGAGATTTTCTAGTCTTCTTTGTTCTGTGGCAAGGTTTAATAATAAAGGAAAAAACCGTATAGAATATACAAGGATACTCAAAATTATGCTTACTGCTCTCGATTTGATTTGATGTGGGAAATCATTTATTAGAATTTGTTTATATGAAAAGGCATTACAGCAGCTTGCACTTTTGAGACAAATGTTGCCGAATGATATATTTCTGGAGATTTTCTAGTATACTTTCTCCTGTGGCAAGGTTTGATAATAAAGGAGGGAACTGTGTAGAATATACAGGGCTGCTCATAATTATACTTGCAGCCCTCGATATGATTTGATGTGGGGTTTCTCAGGCGCAAGATCTTCAAGCAACATAACAGGTAAGCCTAACCAAAATCTTGTTAATGTGGCCAGTTCCTCTAGACACAGATAAGACTAGACCAATTAAGATATTATTTACCATCAAAAACTCTATTGCCATATTGATGGGCGTTTTCCAGCAAACAAATATTGAAAAAGATGGTGACAGAAATGGATTAAAAAATTAATTTCTATGTAGTGGAAATTGTCAGCAGATTTTTAGAAGCATTAAGTGTCAAAATGGAGTTTTACTCTAAGTTGAAATTGTTGGTCAAAAGTATTTGAAAGGAAGTGTTTAAACCTAGACGGACAAGAGCCTTGCAATCTAATAAAACACGGTGGACTGTCAATTGATCAACCGACATATAACAATTTTTCGTTGGTTTCTTTGATTTTCTATATTTAGACTTCATATTCGCAAATGATACATTTTATCAATATGTATAAAATCAAATATATTTTCAGGAAGATACAAATGATTGCAAAATACGATTTGGCAATAAAATAGATTTATTAGCTCGAAGCAACTAGTAACACAAGAGAGTAAAGAAGTTGCCAACAACTTGTAGAACTCAACATATATACTTTTACGGAATATTTCAGAATCATCAATCTGGAATTTTAAAGAAGGATCTAGAATTACCAAGCACATAAATAACATTTTGCATAAAAATGTCTGTTCTTGGAATAATCTACCATAGTCGAGATTCGAACCACGGACAGGCAGATTTCCAGCCCAATGCGTTAAAAACTGAGCCACTAGAACTCCTGGCCAGGCTTATATGTGCTATAATATTGTGTAAGAAAACCTTAACAGCATAATTCAACTGTTCATTTTGACGGAATGGTTATAAGTGTCGTTTCATTGCATGATTTCACTTGTTATTATTCAAGGCATTTTATCCGCAATAACATATTGCATCAATGTGTATAAAGCCAAACGACTTTTATAACAAGAAAACCTCAAAGTCCGAACAAACAATCTAATTAGGGAAACATTATATACCACTTCTTGCTTCGTTTATCAAACAGCACTTCTCCAAAGCCCTACTTATCGTTCATTCCGATCCACAACCCAGAGTTATTTCTTCTCACTTCACTTCAGGGGTGCTCCAACAGAAGCGGGGAGGAGGGGATCGCTTGATTGAAGTATCAGAGGGATCTACTAAGTAATCCATCAACCGCGTGACTGTTTCTCTTAATTCCGAAGATACTCGGGGTGTCTTGACACCCTACCCAATCGCAGAAGTGCATTTTGATGAGGGAGGGGAGAGAGGATTAAATGGAACGGGAGGGGGAGGAATGCCCCCCAGAAAAATCCTCCCACCGGCTTACTCGTGGGATGAGTTGTGAGGGTCAGTTTATTGCATTTTGTTGTGAATCGATGCCCCCAGCATCCGTGAACAGCACTTTGATTTCGAGGGGGTTTTCTTATCTCTTTTTCGGTAACAGATACTGCAATTTAAAAAATTGTTTCAAAATATATTGCCCATGACGCGTTTTGCGCTTGTGTTTCAATAAAGTAAAGTGATTCGATGCTGTCTTTTATTGAATTTCGGGAGGGAAATGTCGATGGAAAAAAATAATGTTTGATGCGTAGAGCCTTGCCATTTTCGTATAAAAATTGCTAGGAGATCTCAGTTACATACAAAGACTATTATTTTATGCAAATACTTGGTTTGGGATTATATGTTGTTTTTATTTAACCAATGGAAGCCTAAGAAAATCAACTATAAATAAGTACCTCTTAAAATTTTCCATCTATTTTTAAGGATTATATTTTTGAAGTTTAACTTCTTTGACCATGAATATGAAACAGAACAGAATAATGTGATTGGAGTCAAAGTGACACACTAACAGAGTGAGAAAAAGCATTTGGCCGCCTAATTTTTTTCTTTAAAATCTAATTTTACGAATGATATTTTGAAGTAAAATTATTTTATCAATGTTTGGTTTGGTTACAGGCAATACCATGTAATATGAAACGATTCTTACAATGTTTTTCTGGCAGAATATGTGAAAACCCCTTAACTTTATAAATTCAGTTATTTAATTATTTACTAAAAAGTTTTAAGAAGTTTTTCAAAATAAACGATATACCATACTGATTCAAGGAATTTGCAATTTCTACACTACATAAATGTTAATGATTGGAATTTATGATTTGGGATCACAATTCCATGAATTGCGCATTTGATAGATCAACAGACAGACAAACAGGATCCAGTTTAGACAGAGCAACTAGTATCTTCGTTAATCTCCACCAAACATCAGTAAAAAAGATAGCGGCTGCTTATGGCTTTGAGTCTATTTATAGACTCAACTTTATTAACATTTTATTTCGATACTTATTCTTTTATGTCTGTTAGATTTTAGCCCTGCATTGACTTATGAAATTATGAATTATCATTTAAACAAGTAATATAAAAAAAATTTAAGTCAATTCCTACTTACGTCAACAAAGAAAAATTTTATTTTAGAAATTTTTTCTCCCATGTAAACCTAAAATTAATTAATTCCATACTGTTACAAAGCTATAAAGTCGTTTCCCTGAGATCCTAATCTTGGCGACAAACTTGGCGATTTGGCGGCAAAGTTGCGAGGCTCTAATAAATAAAATTAATTAATTCAATTTAATTAATGCATTAATATTTGAAAAAAACTGTATTAACATCAAGTGTCATCCACTACAAGTTTAAAAAATGTATTTGAACTTGAGTGGATGAATAAAAAGTATTTTATTAACGATTGAAAATTTGAACACGATATATATATATATATAGGGAGAGTGTGAACTAATAGTAGGAATTGAAAAAACATTTTTAAAACATACTTTGTATTTAATTTTATTTAACTACATTCCTGAAATTTTTCTTCTATTTTTGAGCTGCATGATATGTGTTTAATATTACCGTTTATTTGGCGCAGTTTGGACAAAACTGGCACCTGCCCCAGTAAATCCAACAAATCTGTCGAACCATCAATCATGAAGGGAAACAATCTTAGAGAGTGAAAAATTAAACTGAATATTTCTTGAGACGTCCTTTATTTTACAAAATAGAGTTACGATGCATTAAAGAAACGACCCTGCTGTTTATTTTCGTTCTTGAAAAGACTTTTTATAAACACCCGTCGTTTGAAAGTACTCGAGAGCAGTAATTTTCTTCACGGAAAAAGATTATAAATAGACTTTCGGTGTTCTATAGAGTAGGACTTGTCGCAGTTAAGAGAAAATAGCGGCATTTTATATCAATAAATGTATCTCTTTTGGCAGATTTATTGAGTAAAATGTCAGAACACTAGCTTATAATGTATCAAGTGCATTTGTTTGGTTGAAAATATAGAGACCCTTCGAGGTCGTATATTTTTCACCGTTCATTTAATTTCGTTGAGGAGTTTCTAAAAGAATTAATAAAATTTTGGGAGAAAAGGCGTTCACCAGTTTGTAAATGATCTAGAAATATATTTCATGTCAATGAGTCTTTTTTTTTAAAAAAAAAGGTTTTACGGTTTAAGCACATTGTTACAATATTTCAGCAAGCTTGATTACATTCATTTTTGGATAAATGTTTTCTTAGAGAAAGTCACCAGATGAGAAATGTTTTAAGCATTCAAACACAATTCTAAATTGTTTAAATTTTGAAAAAAAATATTTAATGAAAAAGGCGAAGTAAAAGAGGAGTGAGATTTTATTCATAATAAGAAATAAACCGACTTGAATGCTAAAGAAAGAAAAAAATCATGATGCAGAACAAGCAGGTTTTATTTGTAAAAAGCTGTAGCCCTTTTTACTAATTGTAGCAAATAAATCTGAACAAACAAACACTCACAAGAACACAATCAGTGAATGATACTAAACAGAGGTGAGAAAATAAATTGCAACACAATCTGCAATCAGTGTTAATAGCACTGAAACTAATAAATACGTTGCATACACTGACCTCTTAAGCGTAAAAGGCGTATCTCAATTTATTTTTAAAAAAATTTCGGCTTTTTTCTACTTAGTAATGTTTGTGAGCTGCCGACATTATTCCTAAGCAAAAAGGCCGAATCCTATTAAAAAATGACAGAAAACTGCAAAAAAATAATGCGTATCTCATAAAACTAACGCAATGTACTGTTACAAACAAACAACTGTTACAAACAAACATGGAAAGTCGCTTCCCCGCAATGCAAGTCTTATGGTTGGGAAGAGAGTTTTACAAGGTTAAGCATGGAGTGACCTCAGCGACTGTTATGGTACCCCTGACCTTGGCGACCATTTTGGCGATTTGGTGACAAATAGATGAATCCCGAAAATGCAACCCTTTTCTCGATATTTCCACTAGGAAAGGGAATACACGAGAAAACACCATGTGACGTAACGGCCTGTCGGAGAGAATATTTAAGGACGGCGACTAGATCAGAGGAGGGTTGTTCGTCTGGGTCTTTAATCGACTGGTTACTTCGCTTTGAAGCGCGAACGTCTTCGGAGTTCTATCCGCTTTGTGAGCTAATCAGCTGGTGAGCTGAGCTGTTATTGTCGTTACTAGTTATTTGCTGACTCTTTGTGTTGTTAGATATCAAAGTACTGAACTGTCATTACCTGTGAATTGTTGTCTATTTACATTGGTAATCTGTGCAAGGACTATTGTTTCCTGTACCTGTGCTACGTGTTTTCCTGCATATTTGTAAATAAACTTTCATTCTCCATTATCCAGCGTGTTGGACTGTTTACACCATACACCCACGGGGAGATTTTGTGCAACAGTACATTTACTAAAATACTCCTAGTCAAAAGATATAGTTTCTTGAGATACTATTTTTAGGCTTAGGACTGCAGTATAACCATCGCGAACTACTGGAAATAATATAAAAAAGAAAATACCTGTACATTTGGAACCACAAACAAAACAAATTTAAATGACACTTGTAATGTGAAGGGGTGTGCAAGAATATTCCATCACATGTTGCAATCAGTGTTTGGCACGGAAAACATCAAATATGCTGCATAGAAAAGTCATGAATTGCTTCAAAAAATAGATAAAAAAGTCGGAACTACAAACAAAACGCAATTTTTTTAACACTTAATTTCTCTCCGATGCCGTTTTTAAAACGCTGCATGGTGAATTCAATCACAGGCAACGTGCTGGCAAACGTTTGTTACAATGCCAGTAGAGTAAAACGTCGATTATCCGCCACTCGTTTAACCGTCAGCTTCTGTTATCCGTCGTCGTCTAAAAAGATCTGACTCGTCATTTCTATACAATACTTCTCAGATTGTTTTGTAAAATTAAATACAATATGATATATTATTCACTTATAAGGGATTTTATTTTCATTTTCCTCCCAAGTCAGCGGTGAAATCACATTACGGTATACAGTGTTCCCACTTATATCCATTACATTCCCTTTAACTTCTAAATGGTGACAACTTAGGCCATAAAGTTGGTGTCTAGGTATAGTAAAAAGGCTATGCTCTACTCGATGAGACAACTTACAATGCCATCTGTCGGCAAATTTTGGAATTAGCGGTCCTATCTCGTGAACGGTGAAAGATACGAGAGAAAAGTCAATTAGAAAGTTGTAGAGCACACTCGATTTAGTATGAAACGATACCTTACGCACATTAATACTCAAAACAGAATGTAAAAAATGAAAATTTGTTTGATTGTGAATTTCAACACTATGACGTAGCGAAACGCGAGCGAAGCGATAAAAGACCTTCTTATGGGGATGCATAAAAGTGCAAGTATATGCAAGCCCTCCGCCAGCATTGCAGGATCTTCGACGACGCATTACTGATGCTAGTGCCTCCGTAACACCTGCCATGTTGCACAATGTGCAGCGAGAAATCCAGTCCAGAGTGCAAATGTGTATAATGGCTAACGGAGAGCATTTTAAGCAATATAAATAAATGATCCAGAAGACAGGGACGTGTCTCGGCTTCTTTCTTCCACTTTTTATGACAGGACAATTTTCGAAATCGTGACCAAATAAATGTTCATTTTTTGCATTCTGTTTTGAGCATCGATGTGCGCAACATATCTTTTCGTACTAAATCGAGAGTGCTCTACAACTTTCTAATTCAGATGTTTCTCGCATCTTTCACCGTTTACGAGATAGGACCGCTAATTTCAAAATTTGCCGATAGATGGCGTTGTAAGTTGTCTCATCGAGTAGCCCATAGCCTTTTTACTATACCTAGACACCAACTTTATGGCCTAAGCTGTCACCGTTTAGAAGTTAAAGGGGTGTAACGGATATAAGTGGGGACCCTATATTTGTATTAAGAGAGTTCTCTTATTCGTCTATTCGGTTATCTGTCACAGCCCTGGTCCGGACACGTAATCCAAGTTTGTCTGTAATTGCACATTGCATTACCAATATAAGTTTAAAGCATTTTTTCAGTTTTTATACAGAAAATAACGGTGAAGGAACTTTTTGAACACCTCTGTAGTTTAATAAGTTGATGATAAAATAAAACTACCTGTAATTGGAAGCATTGACCTTGAATCTAGTGGTGTTTTTATATTAAAAAAAAGCGAAGACTTGTGAAGCATTGATGAAATCAGCATTTCTAGGACTAAGAAAATTGACATCTTCGACAACAGCATGAGTGAGCCACTTGAAGATGTAACTGAAAAAGCATCGAAATGTATTATTTGAAGTCAGTGATAGGTTAAACTGGATTTTAAAAAAACACAGTCTTTTTGTTTTTAACAAATTAAAAAAGAAATGTTTCTCCATTTATTCATTTCGCAGTTTGAAAACAAGATACAAGACTTTTTTTCATAATACCAGCAACAGAGAAGATTTTAATAGCGACTAATAGTATAGTTTTTAAATGAATGTTCGCATTTTCAAAATAATAAAAGCACATTGCCAGTTATTACTTCAACAGAAAACTAAATGAAGAAATGCTGAAAAAAAAGTTCCCAATCGTATAAACTTGTTCAACAACCACAATCTGTTTATTTTGCAAACGCTATACATTTTTTAATAAGGAAAATCTAGTTAAAAAATAACTTTCTAATTACTTACCATCTTCCCCACATATTTGCATGTTAGTGCACAACTCTTCGTTAGTAAAGTGCATTTTTTCATGCAAGTGATCCCTTGAGAGGATTTGTATAGGATTACCATTTAAAAATTAGTTTTATCCATCCATTTTCGTTGATAATCATTTTAAAAGCCAGAAAAGAGTGAACGAGAAAGAAAAAGCTTTATAAATAATGTAAGCCTTAGTAAATAAACGGAACTTAAGTTGCTGATTAGCAATGCAAATAAATAATAGCTAAATTGCATTGCTATTATTAAATTTAATGTGTATTTGCTGCAGTACATACTCTCATCAGTATTTGAATCAATATGTGGCATATAATTTCATTACAAAGTTCTCAGGGTGTGTTCATTGATTATAACAAGTCAAGAGTGCTTTTATATTCTGCCATGCCGATATTTTCATATGGTGATTTTATATTGTGTCTGACGATACTGATTGCAGACGCAAATTATCATATTTTAAAAATCAGTCATAAATTATAGACGAAACTACTGATTTATTTAGTAAATATTATTTTTAAAAAAATATTCAATGCAAGCAATTTTCTTTTCTTTCTTTCCCTTTCTTTGCATAATCTTTGCATAAATTGTAGAAAATCGAATATCTTATATGGAATGGAAGAAGATTGAGATCTGAAATCCGTTCACCAAACTATTCCATAGCGTTTTGAGGATATTTAATTATTAATATTCTTGAATTAATTTTTTCCATTTTATGTAATATTTATCGTCTGCAACTACACACCGTAATGTTATTAAAACATTTAATTTTATTTATTGCGACTATATACTATTGTTTTTTTATCGTGGCTGTAACTTGAGATTGATTTATATCTATTTTATCCAATAAAATTAAATCTTAATTACGTATCAAGTGGATCGATATCTAGCCGGTAAAATCCATTACAGCACAATTTCAATTGCTCATTAATGCCCTTCAATCCATTACCATGATTTCAAATTTACACCTATTTAATAGATTTACATGAGTCCAGATTGCTCTCTGTTGAATACGTTTTCGCCATCAATAAAATTCGCTACCTTTCAATACTTTGCCTTGCAGCCAAATTTGCAGTCATGAATTCAAACTTTTAAATTTCGACGTTAAAAAATGTTTGATTCAGTGTTGAATATCTAAAAAGACAAAAAATAATAGAAGCAATTTAATTGTGTGCGCAAGTGCTGCATCATCCAGGAAAAAATTACGAAGTATAAAGATATAAATAAGAATCCGTAAGATAGTAAGAATCCGGTGGATGACATCATCAGAGGCCATTCATCCATGCAGATTAAGGCCTTAGAGGAAATAAATTCATATCAAATTCAGACCTTAAAGTCTTTTTCCTCTACAGAAAACCTATTCTGGTATTGAATCTGCATGGCCTCTGATAACGCCATCCACCAGATTCTTATTCCTCATTGTTGTCTGTTATTATTTTTGTATTTTCAACTCTTTTACCATTAAAAATTCCCTTAATTCTTATTTTGATTCAATGTGACATCAGATAAATTTTTTGACTTATAAAAGCAAATGGAATTTAAATATCTTTTACCAACAAAACATTTATCATCTGTTCTTTTATTAATATTAAAAATTAATGATGCACTTCTCAAGAAATATAGATAATCGAGATTCTATTCTGAATTTCGAATGTAAAAGAACTTTAAAATTTAAAATAGGAGAATGATTGGAGTATTAGAATCCCATTTTTATATCAATTCTGACTTTCAGAGTTGGATTTCGAAATTCTAAGTAATTTGATATTCATCCATTCACAGAGCTCTTCTAGTACAATCTATTTCATCATCGCACGGAGAAAAGAACCTCTTACTTCAATCAAGCATTATTTCTTTTTTATCTGAATCCTAGAATGATTTCAAAACCAGCTAAGCTAATTTTAAAATAATTTTTTTCCCCCATAGATAAATCTGATCAACTGATACTTTTCATACCTGATTTCATTCTGTAACGGTTTGATTGCGCAAATCTCCATCTTTCTTATTTAGATATTTCTAAGATAAAGAAAATTTCATCAATTTTTAACTTGGTTTTGGCAGGAACGTTTCGAAAATACTCTGTTTTATCTCCTTTAGAGATCTCGATGTAGAAATGAAATCGAACCTAAAGGAATTTTTTAAAAAATTCATTGAATGGAGCAATAACTTTATTGGAGATCTTTTCATAGTTTTTTTATTGCGACTTTCAAATATAAGATATATATCAACTAAACAAGATTTTGTAATATTGTGTAAAATTCAACTTTAAATTGTTTTCAAACCTTAATAAAAGATGAATTTAAAAAAATTTCTTCTCTTTTATTGCTGCAACATAATATATCCACATTGGCAACAAACATTGATTAAAATGTCTACAGTATGTTCTAAATTTCACAGCAGTTCTCAACTGTACTGTTGCTGTTACATTAAGTTAATTTTTTATTAAAAACAACAGGAAGCAAATTACTGCTCGTAGATAATAAAATGACTTGTTCTTTCCCAGCTAAAAAAAATTGAAGAAAATCTGCAGAAAAACATTTTTTGAAGTTTTTTATAAAGATTTCTACAGAATTTTTGAAGACAGAAAAAATTCTGCATTTTTTCTTCAATTCAATCTGCATAAATTCTGCAAAAAATATCTTATTATATTTTTCTCTAAATATTCTGCAGATTTTTGTAAGACAGCAAAAAATCTGCATTTTGTCTTCAATAATTTGCAGTTATTTAGTAGATTTTCACAACATCATTAAACTTGACCAATACTCTGTTGATTTTTTGAAGATTTAACTGCAATTTCATAATATCTGCATTTCTGTAAATACATATTTTGCATCATATTCTTTAATATTGTAGTTTTATTTTCGATAGGATATAAAACAAAATTAGAATGTAATTATCATTATTGTTTAATTTTACAGCAGATAGGAGTTTCATCAATTCCTTTTTCAATTAGTGATATCGACCATATACTGATCCTGCTTGCCAACTCTATGAACGCGGGTTCTAATCCCGGCCAGGATGAGTTTAGAGTTTTGTCACAATCTGCATCGATATCGCGCAAGTAAGCTGAATTACGAATTAGTTTAATTAAATTAATTGAAATTTATAATTAAATTAATTGAAATTAATAATTACATTAATTTAAATTAATAACAACTTTAATTGAAATTAATAATTAAGCCTTGACTGCAGGAAAATCTGAAGGTATTTGGAACATAGTTTTCTTTAGATATTCTACATTTTTTCTGCAGAAAATCTGAAGAAAACATTTTCCAAATGCCTTCAGATTTTCTGCAGATTTTTTAAACTGGTTTTTTCATTTTGAGAAACATGTGTATCAATATGAAACTCTTCATCGATCAGCAAACTTGTCTCTGAATATTTTGTAAGTGCACTGAATAAGAACATTTTCAAATGGGATGCATCTACTCCCGGACGAATGTAAACAGAAGATAGTAAACTTGTGTTTTAGCTTGTCTAAACTTGCGTGATTTTGTCGAAACAAAATTTTCAACTCAATCACGAAAACTCGCGAACGAAAACGCGGCAAGCGAGAGCGTCAGTCAATTGTGCGCACGCACCTCATGTATGTGACTTCACCAATGCATGAGTATTTTTGCTCAACTTTGCGACTTAATAGTCTCTAAACTGCAATTCCAATTTTCAATTTTTTTTGTAACTTCTGCTGTTACCCTTTATCTCTAAAATAAGACATTAGTTATGTTTTTAACATATGTAGTTACCAAGATATAGAGGATCCCTCATACAACGTTTTTTGTGGCGTTTTGGCGTGTGAATCAAATTCCTTCCTGAGACCCCAATGTGAGGAACGTACTCCTACTTTAAAATGAAATAAAACTCAGACACAAAATATTGCCCTCTAGTTGTCTAATTATCTTTCCCTACAGTGTGAATTTGTTTTAACTACAGATAGCAAAGATCTCTGCTGATTGGCTTATGAGGCTGATTTACTTATATCCTATTGCGTGGCTGCAAAGCAATTGATATTATCAAATTCCGAATAATGGCAGCTATCTGTCAATTTGAGCTTCCCTTTAGATAAAAGCACACCATTGATAGAAATTCTAATTACATTGAAGGAACTCCCTTGCCAACAAAAGTATTTTGGACGACTTCTGTACCTAAAAGCTTTGTTTCTTTACAGATGAACCCTGGCTCACTTCTTGCTGATTAAGTTTGCTATCCTCTTTTGTCCTGGTGGCCTGAGAAGGAAGGAGTGAATGCCCCAGAATTCCTGAGGGTTGACAACGAAGCCTTCTTCATGTCTTCTGGGGTTCTTTTTCTTTTGTGGCGTGACAAGACTCGGGAAGATGCATTTTAGCACTTCCCCCAACTTTGGAAGTATCCGGAACTGTGTTCAGCTTTCCAATTGGTTTGGAGTGAAAATTCCTCTTTTGCTGGATTCGGTAACGACCAATCATTTAAGTAGAGTCATTTTCGGAATACTCACTTCCTCTTTCTCTGTATTCAAATACCCATCTCGTTTATTTTTATTCTTTCCAAATGGGTCTCTAAAACTTGAACTAAATACTTTTTTGATTACTGTTCAAAAGTATGCTGCTTGTGTTGAAACATATTTATTTAATCAACGGTTGTAGATGAACTCATTTTTCGCATTATAACGAAATAATAGGAATTTATTTCTTCAGGTTTATATACAGGCAATATTAACTCATTTTTTTATCTACACCATAATATTATTAATTATTGAAAATACTTAGCAGTTTGTCCTTTTTTTCTTAATTGCATTTTCACTACAAACTGTTTCTTTATAAATAAAATCTTAACACGCAGTATTGTAGCCTGTTAACATTTCAGTGAGCCCTAAGTAAAAGTAATTAGATAGAACAAAGGAAACAGCCCCACATAGTGTGGGAGGGTTGCGACTGTAATCCTCAATGTAACTGGTTGTAATACAGTATCTACTTTTCTTTAACTTCGTATCGAAACACACCTAACAGCCGCGAATCATGTGGGAGGACTGCAACTGTATACGTCAATGTAACTCGAGGTAAAACTCCAACTTTTTCACTACACTCATCTAATAATTCCTCTTGTATATATTATATGTTATATTCGGATTATAACTCTCGATGTATCATTATATCGTTCTATGTTTATGTAGTACGTTTTATGTATAGTTAAATTCCCTTTTTATGTGTTATTTTATATCTATTGATGTATTTTTCTTTCTTTTTTTTGTCTTTTGCTTTTCAATAAAATTTCACGCATACCCAATTGGCTCCGAGTTCAGAGGTATGTTGTAGTGTTAGTGTCTAACAGTGTCGAATCCGGGGGGGGCTATCGGGTTGCGCCCCCCCCAGAGCTAAACCAAAAGTCTTGATTTTATTTAAAGTTACTACAACTGTTTGTTCTTAATTTTCATTAAAAAATAATAAAATCGTGGCATCATTGCTTTCTGGCTCGAGAGGCTGGAAAGTTTTCCTCCTTTTCTAGTCCTTCCACTGGTACTTGTATCTCTGATGCGGTCGGAAACATTTTTAGGCTAGTTATTTCATTGTATTTTTTATTAAATTATCCAAAGTATTATAGTCTTTATAATTCGTATTGTCAGATGAGGAAAGTCTGTAAAGTTAAAGTGTTTTGGTTTGCATAAGTCATGAGGTTTGACATTAGTCACTGCGATACAAAATTTTTATGACCTCAGCCTCCCCCTGACCCAAATCCCGGATTCACCACTGGTGTCTAATATAAATAGTTCGGTTATTTTCTAGCCACACTTCATTTATGCAGCTGGCGCGTTCTAAATTTATCATGAATCAAGCCTCTTCATTTTGATACAATTTATGAGTTGGTAAATGAAGTGCAGGTTTTGATGTGACGTGGTCCCCAAGCTGCCAACTGCCATACCATGCTGAGAGCACCGTTTCTCGTGGGCTGACCCCAAGTTATACAAGTTAGTAGATAAGTCAGCTTGTACTTAAATCCCCAAGTTATAACTATTGACACGCTAGCCGCCACGACGCACCTCTGAGATATAAACCACCTATCTAATTAGATGATCCCTTCTCTGCTATCTCTTAACTGCAGTAGAGGAGGGGTCATCTGATTAGATAATAGGAATGAATTGTATTTGATTTCCGTATGAATCGTATTGGTGATCAACGAGTTAAACACTATGTTAGTCCAAGAAAAGCACATTAGGCTTTCTGAAGAACCAACCACGGAAAAAAACTGTGGCCAACAAAACATATATACCCCTTAAAATGAATTTTCAATGTAGGACATACCAAAAATATCACATTTGACTCTGGATAGATGCCTATTTTAATGAGTTATTTTATAGACGGTCCAACTAATTAGGTCCCGCGTGAATAAATACAACTCACTGAGTGACCTCGTGATATACGGTGCGGGAAAAACCCATTCCATTGGGCGAGAGGGAAAAAGAGTGCCAACAAATGAAGGTGTGGAATTCTTTTCAGCTGCTGTCAAGAGGCAGACACACAAGACTTATTTCTTACCTGGATTTATGGGCGAAGGAACAAAGATGGAATTTTAAACCCATTTAAGAGAGCGAAGGAACGCATTCTTTCGCATTATTTATAGACTGAATTGTTTGGAGAGTTGTGAACCAAATGGAGCCGTTTCTGTTCTAGTACAGTTCTCGAATTCCTCAGGAATAAATTCTCTCTGCCAGGCTTTGAAAGTTTGATTAATGCCTTCTTCCATCCACGAGATATTTTTATTCTACCTTTGGAAAGCGTGTGGAGAGAAATGATACGAACTTTTCCAAAGCCAAAGCTTAACGTTTCTCCCTTTAAGAGCGAAAAATGCTCCTTAGTTGAGAAAGGGAAGAACTTTGTGGAAGTTTACATTAATAATAACTAGAAAAAGGGAAATAATCTATGTGCTGTAGTGTCTTAATGAAGAAAAACTGTACGAACTAAACATCGGGAAGTTATTTTGACATTCGAAGAGAAATCTTACCAGTAAAGGTATTTTTATGATATTTGGGGGGGGGGGGATTCTTTTTAACCTATGAAGTTGAATGAATATCAAACTTCTGCGAAAGAGGTCCTCTAGAAGTGTCAGTAATTTTGTCCTCATGGTCAAGTTTAAGGAAGTCACTTCATTGTACTTATTACTCATGTTGTACACATCAAATGAACAGGAGTAATGTTCCTTCATCTCCCATTTTAAATGAATGTAAAACTTTTATAAATAGTTTCTCATAAAGAATCAGTGATGCTCTTCTCATAGCCAAGATTTAATGTAGTCAATTCGTACTCATGTAATATGTTTCAAACATTATTTTTTATCAGTGAGGTTAAAGGAATATCGAATCTTTTTAAACAATGCATTGAGAAGCATCAGTGATATTATACTCAGTGCCAAGATACAGGATGACAATTATTGAGCTATAAGAAAAAAAAAACCTTGATAACTTTTGAATTGTTGGTGAGATTCAGTTAAAACGTGGCGGTTGAATGCAGGGCATGTTGGGATTTTTTATGAGCATGCGCACTCTTATTGTTGTTGTTCTTCATTTTTCGTTGAAAATGTCGAAATATAGCGTTTCTGAGCGTATATCGATCATCAATGCCTACTATTCGAGCAATAACAGCCCGATTGCGGCTCAAAGGAAATTTGCGACCAAGTACAAGCTGAAGACAACAGGTCCAAGTGTTATAACAATCAAAAATGTGATTGAAAAGTTCGAGAGAACTGGTAGTGTCGATGTGTCGACACTTCAGAGATTTTTGCAGAATTTTGCTCTTCGTCTGCGCCACGTCATAGCCATTGATGACAAGCATATCGAACATGTCATAAACTAAATTCGAATATGTGTAGTTATTTTTAAAATTGGAAAAAAAAAGATTGAACTCGGTAGTTTTTGAAAATTTTATTTTTTATTTCATATAGCTCAATATTTGTCACTCTGTATAATGAAGTCAATCCATACTCACGTCATAAGAATCAAGAAAACACTGACAACTTGTTTTTGCCCCTGAGGTTAAATGAATATCAAACTTTTTTAAACAGAGCCTCTAAAAATTTCGGTAATGTTGTGCTCACGCTCAAGATTTAAGGAGGTCAATTCATGATGAAATGATATGCTCCAAAAGCGTCTAGTTAATTGAATTTTGGAATTTACAGCACATCTTGCTTTACTTAACTCTACGTCACACCCCTGACTACAGAGATAAAGATCTCCGATTTGCAGTTTGGGCGGGTGTGCGTAGTAAAATCTGTATTGATTCCAACAACAACAAAATTGCAAGCAGTGATTTACAGTAGCAGCCTTCTGATAAACCTTGAGGCTGTTATATAATTTACTATACGGGGTGTCCACACTTATCGTGAACAATAGCTAATTTCTAAACCGTTAGGGATAGACATATAGTTAAAATTGAAAAAAAAATGCTTTAAATGAGGGAAGAATTATAATATATATGTTTTAAGTGAATAAATATATTCCTGAAAAATTCACGAATTCTAACTTTTTATACGGTCCACTGGCCCTATCAGTCATATTTCGTAAAACTTTTTGACATTCTAATATTTTAAACACAAAAAGTCCCATTCTTCTGCGACTAAAACTGACCGAGTTATGGAGATTTGAATATCTCTGACTTAGACCACTTTACACCATTTCAACAACCGTCTTGAAGACGATCCACCAATCAATGCACAGCGCTTGCTCGACGAGGCTGCTGATTGGTTAAAAATCATGAAATTCGAAGCTCCAGAACTCGCTCAGTTTTAGTCGCAGAAGAGTGGAACTTTTTTTGTTTAAAATGTTAGAATGTCAAAAATATTTTACTAAAGATGATTGATAGGACCGGGGAACCGTATAAAAAGTTAGAATTCGTATTTTTTTCAAAAATGTATTTAGTGACTCAAAAAACATATATTATAATTTTTCCCTTCATTTAAAGCGTTTTTCCAATTGGAACTATATGTCTATCTCTAACGGTTTAGAAATTAGCTAGCGATCACGATAAGTGTGGACACCCTGTATACAATTTATTTACAGGAAAATCAGATTTACTGTGATCACATTAAGTTAACTATTAAGCTATTATAAGTGCATTTAATAGTGGTTGAACTAATAATATTGTGACAAAAGATGAAATGATACGGATATTGCTTATACATTTTTATATTGATTATTTGATTATGTGATGTATCTTGCCTTTCGCAGACCGAAGAAAATACATAAAAAAATGACGGGAGGATGTCTTTTCAAACAGTCTCTGATGTTAAAGGCTACTTTACTCGCGTGACTCTTTTGTTTCTCGAAGTCTCTCGTAAGTTTTTAAGTTTAAGTAAGTTTTTTCTGTAACGTCTGTTGTGACCCTTTATCTCTAAAATAAGACATTAGCTATGTTTTTTTACATATGTAGTTACCGAGATATAGAGGATCGCGTCACCAATTTATGCGTATTTTTACCCAACTTTGTGGCTCAGTAGTCGCTGAACTACAGTTCCGATTTTCAAATCTTTTTTTGTAACTTCTGTTGTTACACTTTGACTCTAAAATAAGACATTAGTTACGTTTTCAATATATGTAGTTATACCGAGATATAGAGGATCTTCAATACCAAGTTTTTTGGCGTTTTGGCGTGCGAATCAATTACCGTCCTGACACCCCAATGGGAGGAACATAGTCTTACATTAAAATAAGTCTTAAGTCATTTCTGAAGTAAATTTAAACTCGTGAATTCAAGGATGATTGGATCCTTGTTGGTGTTGTTGGGGGTATCTTGCTGCAGGATGAAGGACCTGATGCCACAGCTTAAGAAGACTTACAATTAAGTGTAAATAATATGTGCTTTAGGGTTTTCATACATGCAATAGCCAAAATTTTAATAAAGTCGTCTCCAGACCATATGATTCCTGTCACCAGTGACGAAACAAGGCATTTTGGCGCCCGGGGCAAAATCTGCGCTTAGCGCCCCCTACACCTACCCCGAACACCAACAAATAACACATAGATTAGTTTGCTTAAAATCTTAATTAAAATCGACTGTTCTATACTGAAAAAGGACTGGCGCCTAAAAATAAGAAAAGGAAGACACTAATTAATATGTTTGTAAGTATTTAATAAAGAAAAAAAAACAAGCGTGGAAAATAATTTTGTTTGACCTAATACAAATAGGCTAAGTTCAAGTTTTACATCATGTACATTAGAAAAAAACATGTGCAATAATATAACAATGATAATATCCTAACTAAGTGTTCCACTTGAAAAATTAATGTTTCAAACAATTTTTCAGATGGCTAGATTAGTTTACTCTGTTAACCATTAAACACTCAAATTATTTTGGTTTAATTCTCCTCTTCTTTGCTGCAAAAGTTTTTTTCACATCATCGTAAGAAATCTTTGATGCCTTCTCATGTTCAACATAAATCACTGCAAGATTAGAAAGGCGGTGTTGCTCGGTTAAGTTTCTTAAATAGTCTTTTTTTTATAATTTTAGGTTTGCTAAAACTTCTCTCATTCGATGCGACAGAAACTGGTAGAGTCAAGTAGATTCTTAGGGCCGTGGTCAAATTTGAATAGTTTACATGAAGACCAGTTGTATATAGATAATTTAAAAAGTCAAGAGCAGTAGCATTTAGCTTACTCTTTTTTTATTCATTTTCAGCTAAATTGTCGCTACCTATCACAGAATACTTAAAACTCTCTATTTCAACAGCTAGTTCATCCTTCTCCAGATCGTGTGGGTACAAATTTGCCAAAGTAGTAGCAGCCTCCTCTCTTAAAGTTTTGTTATCAAGAGTCGTCAGTTGTTTAGGAGACAAGAATCCGAAAATTTCATTCACCTTTTGCATTGATTGTAATCGTCTCTCTAACTCAGCTTCTATTTTATTATTAACTTGCAGTAAGGCAAGTTTTAATTTTTTTAATGTTGAGAAATTTCAGAGCTTTCATCTTCACATTTTTCTTCAAAAAATCTTTTCTTCTTCCTCTTCCTTACCTCCTTAAAAGATCATTCAAAATTGTACCTGTACAATCTTTTATTTGTGCAGTCAGACCTTTTAAGAGGTTGCAGGCAACATCAATGAATCCTCTTTTTGAAGCATTTTACTGACGATGTCTATTTTTTTAATGTTTTCTGCCAGAAGCAAGTAAAAGCTACAAATTCAAAGGTCTGAATACCTTTCAAATGTGAAACAGCCCTAGACTTCGTTTTAGGGCTCGATACTGCATCTAATGCCAGGAGATTCACAGCCTCTACAATCTTGACCAAGTGTTTGTGAACGACAGTTATAGGTTCTCTACGAGATGACCACCGAGTGTCACTTTCTTTTTTTAGTGCCCTTGTGCCATAAAAAACCAATCAATCAATCAATCTTTTTTTAGTGCCAGTGGCGAATACTTTAATAAAACCTCCCATCTATTAGTAGAAGCGCTAAAATATGCCATTTCATGTACTGCTGTAGCAGCATTTCCACCGACCAAATTCAGTGATGAGCAGCACACGGTACAAATTTGGCCAAAGTGTTACTTTCTGAAATCCGTGCTTGTACTCCCTGATATTTACCAGCCATATTTGCGCCATTATCGTGTGATTGCCCTCGGCAGTTCTTAAAGTCTAATCCTTCTTGTTCAATTTTCTTCAAAATCTCCTCCGAAAGTACGACGCCAGTTTTGTCACTCACACTAAAAAGTCTATGAACCTTTCAGTAAATTCTGAAACATTTCCAATCTCTCACGTACCTCAAAACCTGAGACATTTGTTCAAGGTGGCTGACGTCAGGTGTACAATCAAACATATCAGCATACTACTTGGCTTCCTTTACCTCTTCCATGATTTCTTCTCTTATTTTGTTAGAAATTATCTCGAGAAATTCATTTTGAGTTTTAGATTAAAAAAAAATATGTAACTTGACCCTTTCTATGGCTAAGGATATGTTCCCTAAGTGGAAGGTGATAATGAGATACAAGTTCTATACCTTCATTGGTATTTTCTTTTAGCCACGATGACAAAATGAGGAGGGCAGATAACTTTGTTTTTCTCTCTCTTTAGCTTTTCTACGATTTTCCGCGCCCGGCAATTTTCTGGACATCTTTCGTTGAGTAGCAGAGTGAGGTTACGTTACGGAATTGTCTTCTACAGTCCGTTTCAATATCTGAAGACTGCCTCTTTTGGATGATTTTACTCAGTAAAGGGGTGATGGGGGTGTAATATGAGCCCATTTCCGGAGTCCGGACAGGCGCATACGCGGAAGGAAGCTGTAGTGTGATGCGTTCCAACATTCCTACGCGAATCCATGAGTCACACCCCTCAGGGCCCTGCGTCTCGTTGAGCCGGCGTTGAATGGGTTTTATCAACAGACACATCTTAAGTAAAATTAATTATTTAATAACATTACAACTGGTTTTGATTCCGGGCTAGAATTTAAACAGAAAATAAGAAGTAAAACATAATTTTTTAAATATTTTTATGCTATTTTTTTAAAATTTTCTTTTAAATTTTTCACCTCCCCTGGGGTGGCGCCCCCTCCCGGCTGGCGCCCGGGGCAACTGCCCCGGTTGCCCCCCTCTTGTTTCGTCACTTCCATGGAAATCAGGAATAAATGAATGATAACCAATGCTTGGTGTTGCAGATTTGAATTGTAAAACTCACGTAAATTTTCCATAACCTTTCGGAGTTGCGATTGGCATTTTTAACGTCTTGTGGTAAAAGCCGAACGTAAGTAGCATAAATATGGTAGCAGCAGGATGAACGAGACGAAATGTTTATGATAACACGAAATGGAATTTGATGTAGATATTTTTTTCTGTATATCGTTGATGTTTGTATTCTTTAGGCTTAAACTTAAATAAAATTTTAACACCATTTTTTTTTTGTAAAAGGACATAGTGTTTTGATTTCTTTCGTGCCCTTAATTTTGTCAATAGCCTTTTAAAACACTTGCTTCTAATATTTATCTAAATCGTCTTGAGTCTGGAAACGAACAGAGATGATATTTATAAATTCATTTCCAGCTGAGGTGGCCTCCCATATTAAGTATCCTCCTTAGATTAAGGATGGCCGTTATTGCGGAAATAACCGGTTTTCGGTTATTCAGTTTTTTTATCACCTCCGGTTTAACCTGGCCGTTATAACCTCTCAAAATAACCGCTTTTCGGT
>BGPR01001091.1:189494-204787 GCA_013235015.1 Araneus ventricosus | reverse complement strand
TTCAGTTTTTTTTCACCTCCGGATTAACCTGGCCGTTATAATCTCTCAAAATAACCGCTTTTCGGTTTTTTTTTATAAAAAAACAAACGCCGTTTGTAGAAAAGTCTTTTATTAATATTATTTTTACAGGAAATCAATCCATTGGCCAATATTTATCCGTTCATAAAGACTTTTTCAATAATCCGTCAACCAACATACGCCTCACAGAAGTGGTTGTCGTTGATTGGCCTAAGATGATGAAATTCAAAGCTTTATAACTTGGTAAATTTTAGTCTAGTCGAACCTAAAATCGAGCCTATCTTCCTACCCGGTTTTTTTCACCCGGTTATTGGAATAAAAAAAATTACCGGTTAAATCCGGGACAAAAAATAACCGCATGAAACCTTCCGCAAGTCGAAAAGAAGGTGTAAATCCATTTTTGAATTGCATTCTAAAGATATTCTAATCACTGAATACGAACGAATAAGAAAATATGGATCAAATTACTGAATTTCAAAATAATTTATCTCATATAAGTAATGATTTAAAATTTTGAATCCTCTTTAGAATAAAGCTTTTTTAATGCCACATAATTTTTAATTATAATCGCATTACTTCTACTTCAATCTGAGGTAAACGACTTCTAATTCAACTTGCAAATTCACGTGATCTTCGGGATTTCCCCGTTTTCTCATTATTATAAAAAGTCGTGACTGCCTCCATCTTTCTCTTTTTACGATGTAACTCCTTCCTAGTAAGACGCGCCGCTTTGCGCGTAAGTTTTTCACTCATGGCTATGTCTCAGATTCTAGTAATATTCAAATCTATATTTATAAAAGAGGAAAGTATCTGTGTGTTTGTTTGTTCGTTGTTTGGTTCTTTATGCACGTCCACACCGTTGGCCTTACGACGACCAAATCTGGCAGAGTGATGGATTAGCCCAGGAGGGAGCTAACGCAGTAAAAATTATTTTAATATTCTAATTAGATTTTTATTTATTTAATTAAATAACGAAAATTTAGCTATTTTTAGACGTTTTTCACCAACAACTTCTGAAATACTTGTAGTACGAAATTTTTTTATAACACCTTAAAGAGGAAAACAATATCTTTTAGTGGTACCATTTTAATTGTTGTACTATTTTTCTCTAACTGTAATTAACGTTTCAAGATTCATTTTAAACTCAAACTGCAACAATGTTTTTATTGTTACAAAATAAATGTCAAACTAATTTATTGTTTCACCAAATCCTTTATTCACGTCTCTTTACCACTGTTAAGGCTGAGAAAATAGTGCTTTTTTTGGTCAAGGTCGACTTCTTACTTCCGCTGTTATTTCGTAGCATGCACTTAACTTCCGTTCGTTTAAATTTCACAAATTTTTGAATATTAAGATTGATATGGCAGCGTTGTTTAAAAAAGTAGAAAAATGCTATTTCATATTTGAGTTTCAGTTTGACTTTATTTAGAGTATTAATAGAGAGTATTTATATTTAGTTTTTATTCCCCTAACTGAGGTTAAAAGCATTCTTTATGTTCAAGCATTCTTCTTCAGCGAAATTCTTTCCAGTGAGAATTGTTCTCGAAGGATTTTGACTTTCTTTATCTGATTTATAAAATATTTTATTTAGGAGCTTCGCAGTAAACAAGTTATACAGTATAAATATATTTGTACATTGTAAAGCTGTATTAGTTTTTTAACTACAGTGCACTCCCGATTATCCGGAGTAATCATCGGGAGGGATCGTACGGAGAATAGGAAAACACGGATAATCCGAAAACTCCTTTTTATTAAAGAAAATATCAACATCAGTACAAAAATATAAAAATTACTTACATGTGAATGCTCTATAACATCAAACTTGGAATTTTCCTTTTAATATTTACTGATTAAAAAATCTACAATGCGCCTTTGTTTCTGCTGTTTGTTCATCCCTTGTCGTATGTCGACACATATTTGACGAACCGCAGTAATGTCACCGCAATCACATTGTCTTTGTCCTATATAATCTAACAAAGTTTCCACAGATTGTAGAGTAACAGAATGAGAAATTGTATTTCCTTCATTAAATGCATCTTCTGCATCAGTACTATCTCATTCTCCATTATCAAGTTCTTGAAGGATTTCTAATTTTTGTTTAACAGTTAAAAAGTTTCGTTTTAGTTTCAAACCACTCATTTTTACCAGTTGAAAATTTCACGCTACTAACTGACGATAAACAAGACGCAAAAACTAAAGGAACACGTGAGAAAGTGAAAGAGGACGAAGAAGTTAACGAATAACGTGTCAGGGAGAAGCGTGTTCGTACGAGAATGAGCTAGATGGTTCATTTCTCGGAAAATTAGGGGTTGAACCGATAGAGATCGTACGTGGAGGAAAAAAGAAATAATCTATTCTTTAGCCTCCGCCGTCACGGCTCACTAGTTTCACGGAATGAATCTCTCGATCGAACATCGACATCGATTCTACATGCTTGATAAGCGTGAAAATGTTTCTGTTTAATTTTTTGTGAGTCCGGAATGAGCACGGATAATTCGCGCTCGGATAATAGAGAGTATACTGTACATATTGTTTAAAATAAATGTTCTTTTTAAAATTTTCTCGTATTTGCATTCAAACCATACTATTATAAGGTGATAAAAATGCTATATTTGAAAGTTTTAATTCAACAAGAAAAGATTCAAAGAAGATTTACGTTTGTTGGGGAAAGTTAGTGAGAATATTTTTAGGGGGGGGGGAACTGGAGGCCTGTATATGAAAAAATATGGATCGCGGGCAACGCTGGGTTTTCAGCTAGTGTTACCTATCCGCATCATCATCATTTTCATTAAGAATATTTAGATTCTAATAAACCAGTTTTGGAAAAGTCAAAAATTGCATCTTCAATTAAAAATGCCTCAACACCACGCCTAACAGAAGAATGTTACATATATTTATTCCAATTTCAAAAAAATATTTTTTTTTTCTTCTTTCAACATTCTTTTCAGTAAAACAATATGCTAATAACAGCACATAAGAAGAATTTAATAAAAAGTCTTATTTGATTTGAATTTAATAAAAGTCTGCCATTTGGCCGGCTCCTCGTACAACTCTAATAACGTCATTGCTCATACGAAAATCAATTAAATTTTAATCAAGGCTCATCCATCATTTGAAGATTTTAAGGTGATGTGACAAAGTGAGCAAACCTCCATTAACGATTTCAAAAAAATTCCGAAATAAGTTAAATAACTATGACTGCCGAACAGGAAGCTTCTCGATAGCACATACTCCACGTTAAATTAAAAACGAAACTACCGAAGATTTATTTTTTAAAATACTCTTATGACACACAGTAACCTGAATTTAAATTACTTATTAATTTAAATATTCTCCCATTTATTGCCATTCAATTCTAAAATCATTCCTCTTGAAATTAATTAGAGTATTTAACGAATGCAGATTGTGCGTATTAATCAATTTTTGCTACTTTTTCAGAAATAATTATTCATCGAGTAATTTTCACCCAAGCTATAATTTGAATCGAAAATTTTGTCGCTATTTTTATAGGTCTAAATGATCGATGATAAAGACTTTAAAAAATCTAGTTAACTTCAATATAAATTACGATACTAAATTAAATGGATTTGTAGTTATCTAACTATGAAGATATAGGTTGATATGAATATAAAATTTTAAACTCAATTGAAAGAAAAATACAAGAATCATAATTGAACTGATGTGGCGGTTTAATGCATGTAATTTTAAACATCTGCCATTTTTTTCGTGCGTGAAATTATCTCATAATGTTATCTTTGCCCGAAAACTTTACACAAGTTTCTTAAATTATAAAAAAATGAACTAAGAAACTCAGGAATAATCATTGACAAATAAAAAAAAATAATTTAATTGGTAACTCTATAAATCTAATACAATAAAGTCTATAAGCTTTTCCTTACATCACTCTTTGACTTCTTTGCTTGACTTACGGTGGATGATTTTGATGTTGTTACCCAAATCGATTTTGTTCGACTCTTACTAACGCGTTGGTCGTCCAGCAACTAAAAAATAGAACTGATCTGGCATCATTTACGTCTGAAAAACATCAATCAACTTCCAAATATTTTAGTATTCGAAGATAATATCGTTTCAATTTAGCGGCCGTTTTCTCCATAATTTTATGTTCGCATAAAAGTTAAGTTAATTAAATGTTTTACTCCAAAATACTGTCCATAGCTGTTTCCTTAAAATATTGAAAAATCCGAAAAAAGAAGGTTCTCTGACTTTTTCATAACCCTCAAGGCATTTTAAATTACCAACACTGTGGTTGCAACCTGTAGTTTAAGAATCGTTAGCTTAAAGCAAATCACTAGACTGCATTATTGAAGTGCTTAGAATTAAAAACTTGAACGTGGAGTTCAGAAAAATACTGACGAAAAACAACAAAAGCGGAAAACAATTAGTTAATTGGAAGGAATTATTTTCTACAACAACAGAATTGTTTAATGAACTGTAAATGGAAGGTAGAAGATTACCTAATTTAGAAAGTAATCGCTATTGTTATTTAAATAATAGCATTGGAGCAATTTCAAGAAGAATGCAACAAAATGGCATTCTTGCTGTGCATCGAAGGCGTGGTTAATTCTATTGTCAGTCTATCTATAGGAAGAACCATAATCTAATCTATTTAATTTGCCTGCTATCAACCACATTCTGGTGTTGATGGAACCCATCAACGGTTTTATGGATCTCCACTGGCATGATTTATTTTTAATCAAAATTTTTTATATCTTTATTTATTGTCCTTTATTTGTTAGAATTAACAGCAATTTTGAGTTATGTTACAAAATTTTCATATATATTTAACCATATTTATTGAAATTTAAATTTAAGTTTGAAAATTGTGATTTTTGAACATAAAAATGGAATTTAAAGTTAGCTGTAATTTCAATAAATTCTAAAATTGAGTTAAATTACATTAAATTATTAGAAAGCGAAACCTTTCATGTTAAATTTATTTTAAATCGATATCATTTAGTACATTGCAAATTATAACTGAAATTTGCTTTTACGTTAAAAGACGTTCCATCTAATATGAAACAATTAAGCATAATGTGACAAAATTGTTCTAGAGATGTTTTTGTATAATTAGTACTCAACCTTTAGCATTTGGGAAGCTACAGTGTGTTCCATAAAGGACTCCTTCATTTTAAAATTAAATAACACGTCAACGGAGATTTATAGAAGAATGAAACCAACGATATTATGAAAGTAGTAGAAATCTGATACAGAATCTTCAGAATTAGTTACAAATGTTGCCAGCAGGTGGCAATGTACGTTGTAATCATAGTACGGAGTATGGAAAAAGAGGCTACTATCCACATTTAAGACAATTTTTGTTTTACCAGAATGCGCCATTTCTTGATGTCTAAAGAGAAAGCTAAATCATTTTGTTGACTTTTCTGAAGAATTTCATGCGTTTTCAGTGCCTTTACTGTTACTTATCTCCCCACTCTACATAGGAGCGGCGAATGGATTGAAAAAGCTAGGGGGCAAAAAAATTATAGACATCTAAATGATCCTGGAGTATAGGGGTAGACAGGAATTTTTAAAAAATTAAGTTAAAAAATTTAAAAGTTTTTCCGCACAATATTGCTTTTTTGTAATTCCTAACTTTAGGCAGCTAAAATAAAATAAAACACAAGAAAGGCGCAGTTCGAGTCCGCGCCGTAGATTTTTCGTGAAAACGTCGGAATAAATTCATAAAACAAGTATTTCGTTTTAATATGTAATTAAATTATCAATCTCTTTAATACAATATTACACAGAGTAGTATAATGGTTACAGAATAGACCTCTTTTACGTGTTATCAAGTATTCTGTAAGTTTCGTACATTTCGAAAGAAAACCCGGCATGTTATAATCAAAAACATGCGGAGTTTGAAATTTCCAATTTAGCACCAATTTTTACTTATATTCTGATAAATATTTTTGCTGTCTCACTTTGGGTCCTAGGAATACTCCTCGAGCTCTTTAAAATGACACCAGAACCAACTCCTAGCAAAACGCGTTTCCACGCTACACTTATTTATAATCTTACATGAAGCTAATTCATAACAATCACGCGCATGCGCCTACACTGGTACGATGACGTCAGAGACAAAACCCATACTATGCGACACACTCTTACAGATATAATCTATCCGTTGTGGTGTCAACCATTCTTTTCGCATTATTAGTCTCATAGTTATTAGCGATTCAAATCTGTCGGTATTTTGTCACACAAGAAGGTTCGACCGACTATCACTGTAACGAGCGGAAAGACGTTCTCACGTCAAAAATTTAATTTTAGAAGAATGGGACGAAGATCCCCCGAGTCGCCACCCCTGACTCTACAGACTCACCCCATATGACGAGAATCATTGCCATAAAATGACATTCTTGCTGTGCATCGAATGCAAGAATCATTCCAACCATCCATTTTCAACTTCCCCGCGAGAAGAGACTAAGCGTAATCCATTAAATTTTCCCGTTATCACCCTCCATCTGGGGTTGATGGAACAGCCCAACGGGTTTTTGTGACGTGTAGCGAGAACCCGAGATCTCGACTCTCATGATTTATTTTTTTAATTTAAATTCTTTTTTCTCCACCCCTAGAGGATTTTTGGGGGTTGGGGTGCATTTCATCAGGGACCCAATCGTGACTTGATTCGCGAACGAGGCACTTACGGTAAAATGGACACTTTTTGGTCCAGTCTTGGACAGTTTCCCATTCGGAAATTGATTTGACGTGTTAAGTGGAATGCCGTACGCTGACTGAAATCTTGAAGCTTCGTGAGGGGCGATGCTGTCCCCGTACGGAATTTTAATGAGGTATGTGGCGGAAGCATTTCTTAGCATAACAAAGGAAAATACTGTTATTCTTCCAGTCTCACTTTAATGAATTAAGGAGTAGTAAAGATTGTTGATGAAGGGCTTAGCTAATTAAGAGTTATGTAAAAAATAATTTTCTTTTTTGTACTTTCTCATATGCGAAGTACAGTAAAACTTCGATTAAACGTCCCCGTCCGGACCAGGGCTGTGACGGGTAACTGAAATCTCTTAATACATATGCACAGTCACGTGATTTTACTGCTGGCTTGGGAAGAAGTTGAAGATAACATCCTTGAAAAGTGAACAATACATACATATTGCATTTGATTTTACAAAATTGTCGATATAAACGTCAATGTAAGAGTAGTACTGTACAGAAATGACGGATTCGATTTTTTTAGACGATGACGGATAACAGACATTGACGGTTAAACGAGTGTCGGTTAATCGAAATTTTACTGTATATAAGCATAAAATATTGTAATTATCAAAAAATTCGTCTTCGAGATTATGTTGAATCTCCACATTTTACACCTCCCTGTATCCAAAAAAGGCCTTTTTGGAATTATTTCTTTCTGTCTTTTGGTTTTTTTTCGCCTGCAAACACGGTAACTCATAAACGGAGCGCTCTAGACAAATGAAATTTTGAATGTGATCTTAACACTTAATCGTAGATCTGTATCATGGTTTGGAGAAAATATATCAACAGAAAATCTGTCTCTCTCTAAGATAACTAAGAAAAGTAAAAAGCTTGATAAATAAAATTTGCAAAGTGACTTTATTACAAGAATTTTGGATCAAGAAATGTATCAAATTTGGATAATGATACGACTTTAAACTTAAAAAAACATCCTACGGTTTCGATAGCAGGGAGAATCAGAACATAGTAGCTTCTCTAGCTGCTTAAATGTTAGAATATTGAAGAAATTAGAGGAGAACTCAGGTATATCTGAGAATGTAAAAAAAATATAAAGCATTTGCCCCTAATAGCTTCACTACTAGCGGCAAATGTTTTTCAGAACAAGGAATAGTAAAGAATTAATAGATTTACTCAGTTCTAATATTTTCAATTGGGAAGAAACACTTTAGCTTTAACAAAAAAATAATAGAATGAATTCCAAAATATGAACAAGCGACTTCATAAAATTGCATGCAAAAGATTTTTATTGAATTTCATAAATCAATAAAAATCGTTGAATCACGTAATCGAGGAAATATAAAATCACTAAATAAGTAAAAATTCTATTTAAAAACATTTAATTAAAATTCAATTTTAAAATTTTGAATCCAATTTTAGAGGATGTTAGAGGAGCCGAAAGCAACTCCGTTGAAAATAATCACATTGGCCGAACTTCATAGGTGATTATGCATTATAACCGGTTCATGTGGTAAATTCTCATAAATTATCCACTTTAACCGGCTTACTTAGTTATTATGTATAATAACCAATTATCCGTAACATATATATCAAATTTTGGATCCAATCTGATCTAAAAGAGGTTTTAAATGCACATTAGATTCTAAATACAGTACAGTAGTAGATTGTACAGTAAAATTTCGATTAATCTTCATCGTTCGGACCAGGGTTGCTGAATAGACGGATAACAGAAATCTCTTAATACATATGTAGAGTAACGTGATTTTACTTCTGGCTTGAGACTAAACTGAAAATAAAATCATGTAAAAGAGAATGATACATAAATATTGTATTTAATTTCACAAAACCATCGATATAAACTCCGATACAAGAGTAGTAATGTACAGAAATGTAATACTATGAAGCTACATTACTTTGACGATGACGGATAATAGAAATTGACGGTTAAACGAATGACGGTTAATCAAAGTTTTGCTGACTACAAAGTTAAACACAAAACGCGTTAAATTGTGGAAGTATACGAGAACGTCGCAAATAGGACATTCTTTCCGGTTAATTTCTGAAGTAATTGCTTGTCAAATCAATTTCGGATAATGATTTTTTCGCTTAAGCCATGAACATCTATAGCTGTTTTATATCTGATTACAGTATGTAATTCTGAAATGTTTTGAGCGTAAAACGAATTCAAAACTCTCTTCGTAAGCTACAATTATGTTCTTCACCAAAGTAAAAATTACATTTTTAGGTAGAGAGTACAGGTGCAGTACAGTAAGTGTTATTTATTTTTTACTAGCTGTTACTCGCGACTTCGTGCGCGAAGAATTTGAATTGTTAATTTTTTTAAATTCACGAATGTAAATGTTTCGTTATATGTAGAAAGGGGAAATTAAATGTTCTCACTGTTGATAATACATAATTGGACGACTAACAGGAGTGTACTGTACATGTGTCTGCTGTACTGTATCTATGTCATCTACAATAGTGCTGTTATAGTTAGGTAAATTGTTTATATATGATAACACACTTTTGTATACGACGTTTTTTGTTTCACGTTTTTTGCACCGATGTAGTGGTTTAGTGGGCTGGACACACGCGAACATGTCACATATAGTTACCAATGATAAAAATATGGTTTTGCCAAGTGTACGCCTGTCCCTTTGTGTGTCTGACACTGAGCCTGGCAAATGCTAATTTTAAAGAGAATTGTTACCTATTGAACTGGGATGATAAATCCATCGGTATTATCGGAATGATTGGAATTCTCTCCTCTCGCTATGCCAGTTATATCAGTAGCTAGCACGACTTTTGGTCCTAAATGTCTGATTTGAAACCGTGTGCTATTGCGCAGTCTCGATACATCGAGGTTACGTATGAATAGTTCTGGCACATCGAATTTTAATCTCAAATTGTCGGAAGGCATCCCCGACAATTCTATGAGGTTGAAGAACTCTACAGGATATGATGTTACTTGTTATTGCCCATTACCGTACCTACAGGTAGATATTCTGTAATACATCCCTCCTCATGTGAAGTATTTTTTTTTTTCATTTATCTGATTTAAGCGTTCATTATTCAGTTCCAAAATTACCCATTCAACAACCAATCTCTATTCCTCTTATTAGCTTGTAGGACAGAATAAACCTTGCTTATCAGTTCCTCTGTACTGTGAACAATTTTGAAAAATTTCCAATTTAATACACTGTTTGAATCTCTAGCAATCGCCAAATCTATTTGGCAACTGTACCAAGCGCCAAGTTCGAATCAGTTCTTTCTTTAGTAAACAAAACGTTGAATTCCGTGTTCTTTGGATTTATGCAATCCTCTCTTTTTAAATAGGTTAAAAAAAAGCTCTTAAAGCATTAAAAGTCGAAATAGAACTATTGTAATTAGCTAAATCGTTTGGTTTAGAATCTAACCGCCAGTGATTATCCAAATCGTTTGGTTACAAATTTAACCGCCAAAAAAATCTTGAATGTCGATAAAAAGAGCTATAGAGAATAATTTTGGCAACCTTTATACTAAATTAGGCTCTTATTTTAAGTAAACATTGAGCGATATTTTACTTTAGCTATAATTAACTTTAGTTTTTAAATTTTAATCTGAAAAAAACTATAACTTTTTAAACTATATCATATCTATCATTAGACTTCTATCCTGGCGTCTATTTTTCAGTTATTCTTCCACAAATTAATTATTTATTTCTCTTTTCAGCAAGATTACGTGATGCTTGACTTTAAAAATAAGTTATTTCACATGCTTTTCTCAAGGATCACGTGACAGTTGACTTTATTTACGCATTCCTTAAGGATCACGTGACAGTTGACTTTGCTTACGCATTCCTTAATTATCCCGTGGCAGTTGATTGAAAAATAAAGTACTAATCTTCAACGCAAATCGCCGAGTCAATGGGCTTTCTTTGTTAATTATTTAATTGTTGTCTGTAGTCAAAAATGATGAATTTAACATGATGTCATCTACCCTATGCCAGTTCTTGGGTTTCAAGCTACAATTCTGCCAATTTTCATCCAAATCGGTTTGGTAGTTTGGCCGTGAAAGCGTAACAAACAGACTGACAGACACACTTTCATATTTATTATATAATTAAGATTAAGGATTTACGATTTCACAGGCATTTCGGTTAATCCGAGTTCGGTTAACCGGGGTTTTTCTGTATATGGAATATTAAATTGTATGAAAGGGAAAATAAGTAAATTACATCTAACCAGATAACTAAAGGTTCACAGAATTTCTCTACAAAATACCCTGATTAGCTGAAATGTGAAAAGATGTGTGGAGGAAGAGCGTCCTCTGAGGAAGTTTAATCTAGTAAAAGAAAAATTGCTCGCTAAACAAGGGGGAATCGTGTCATTCTTTTAATTTTACATTAATGAGTTTTAGAATTAGTAAGAGAAGTTTAAGAGATATTTCGCTAATTGAAACATAATTAACTATCAAGTTAAAAGTGAAAACCCTTGTTCCTTATTTTGGGAAAGTAATTAATTTATAGATTGTTTCTGACAGTCTGAAATGTTCGTAAATTGGTACTACAAGACATTTCAATAACAGATGGCATAGGCTGTATAAAAAGGTTTAAATTCCATCTGAGTCAATTAAGTTCAGATTATATGGTTTAATTTCTGTAACTTTTCCCTGAAAATACTTTAAATCTATTATTTGTTCCCTCCTTTCATTAAACCAGCGGTTAAATCAACTTTTCTCCATTTGTACATCAGTTTGAGTTAATTTCTTTCTCCTATCTTTTCAGAGTAAATTTTTATTTTCATAATTTTTATTTTTCTCTTGCTTAGGTCAAGATTTTATAAGCATTCATTGTTTTGGTCTGAAATATGCTAAAATGAAAAAAAATAAATAAATAAACCTCGAAATTTATTCTCACTGGTAATCGTTAGCAGCCATCAGTTATTTTCTACTGCAATTTAAATTTAAAAACAATGTTTACAAAAATACATGAATACTGATAGATTTTGAATTATAAGCCTCTAAACACACCTTTTAAAAATTATTCATGTATTTAAAGCTGAGGCTTGTTTGTCCTTGCCTTAGTACTTCTGCGTTCGATAACTTCTTCTTTTCGATGTACAGTATTATGGAATGTTTTCAGGAACTTACAAGAACAAATAGTGATTTTGGAGATGCATAAACTTTGGTTTGAGGGGATTCTGATCTATTGTGAGTACAACAGTGATCAACGAAGTTGGAGTAGCATTTAATACCTATGATCAACGAGAAATACTATTGATTCACCAGAAATTTTATTTTTGTTCGAATGCATTTAATTATTAATTTACTGTAATCTAGTAATCTAATGATATTTAATTTCAAATTCCAAAGAGATATTTCTTACCATTAGTCATTACATTTTGCCTTAGTTTTTTATAAATAAATACAAAAACAGCCATTTATTGCTCTTATCTTTGTCTTAGCCCAGCATGGTATTTCTTTTCAGAACAATTTTTAATTATTAGCTTTTGTGTGTTCCTGTTTTAAAGCTTCTTCAGCTTCAAATATTTGAATCGAACAGAAAATTTTGTTTTTAACAGTTTATTAATATTTCGAAGTTTTCAATCCTGTAAACTTTCCACCATCCGGTCAAAACAGTTCTAATTAAACTGAGCCAAAGAAAGCTACTAAACATTCACTGGCACAGTCACTAACTACTTTCTTCGCATATTATTCTATAAAAAATGACAAGTAATCTCTCGAGAAAGATGATTAATAATAGATTTTGAGGTTCAGACTATTAAATGCATTTTTTAAAAACTTCTCTTGAGTTTAAACCAGCTCATTGCTTCCTTACACTCCAGTGCTTCCACTTTAGGCAGCTTCTTCCTCAAGGTCCATCGCAGCAACCAATTCAGAAACACGGAAGTTTGGAATATGATGGATTTCCCAGTGCACTCACTGTTCTTCCACCGCCAAAATGGCCGGCCCGACAGCAGACACGTGTTGTTCAGTTTTAATTAAACACTTGGCAAGCCCGGCTGAGCCTTCGTCTGATAAATACCTCTCGTTCTGGGTTGGTGCGTTATTAATTCTCTCTCTTCCAGAATTTCACGGTCGCCTAGCGCCCGGGAGAGAGATGTCACCTGGGCAAAGTTTCGCTGTTGCCGTGGCCGGGGTATTTCGTCTCGAAGTATCTCAAATATGCCGCCCCCCGACAGGTCATTTCGCAAAGCCAATCGGGCGTGTGAATTCCACTGAATCACACGCTCGGTAAAGTTGGTATTTTTAATATCATGGACTGGGTTGGCGTCTGCGTGTGGCTGAGGTACACTCTAAGCGGAGCATTCTATGATGTTTGTAATAAGTATGTGTATCCTATTGCAGGCGAGATGAAAATTTTAAAAATTGATTTGATACCTTAATTCTGCGCTGTATGCTCTGATAAGGTTTTAATCAGTGATTTTGTTTGCGGTTTATTGCCGCAACTGTCGATTTTTGACCTACTGCTGCAAGTTTAAGTTTAATTTACTTTAAAAAATTAAGTAAATAGGCTTAGAAATACTAAAAGGTAAAATATTTGAATATCATTAAGTAATGGCGATTTTATGGTAATTACATAGAACAAAGTTCAGTATAACTTCAGTTATCTGATTTAAAAGAGATTGCCGATGTCGGATAATAGATAAAGAAAAAGGTAGAACAGTATTTATGCAAAATACCCTCTACCAAACATTAAACTTATTATCTTTAGTGATATACTGCATTCAAAAATAAAAGATAAATTAAACAACAAAGTCAGCATTTTGAACTATCATGATACGAAACATAAAACGGCATCGTAATTTATTTGTAAAGAAAAAAGTTAAGTTTTCTAAAAAAAGTCTGTGGTACTAAGTTATTTTCTTGCAGATCGGTGTTTTCTGCCTGCTATATCACGATATCTCACGAAAAGGGGATCCGTATACAAGGCTTTGTCTTGTTGTTCCATGTATTTCAACGCTGTTTCAATAGCATTTAGTCCACCCTTATGAATAATTTTAGCACCACTTTCATTTGGCTGTTTTTCAGGCACGTTTCTTGTTCTTTTCCTTTTATAACCTTAATAAAGCTGTTGTATAGGGAAAACGAATTAAACTCTGACTGATTGAAACACACAGGCACGCACAAAATTTAACGAAAGTTGCTACAACATTCAACACCGAAGAAAATTAATTGGCTTGGATACTCTAAACTGACCCTCTTGTAGTTCGAAAGGAATGTTTATATAACTGAATTTTATTTATAGTAGCTGCTAATGAAATCGCATCACTCTATATTTTGTCATATCATCGCTCTATAGTTGAAAATATCATATGTCTAAATCCATACACACAACGTACGAAATTTGTTTTATAACAGCTGGAACAACGAGAGACATATGGCATTTTGTGACAAAGTACATCAAACACTTATCACAGACAACACCCATACAGCATGTACACTTGCAGCAAGGGCGAAATTTCTTGATATTAGCTTGTCATGACAAACTTGACGCGACAACTTTGCAACGAATTTCCTGCAAAGTAGCAAAGCATAATCAATCACCCTCCTTGCAATGCAGTTTGTTGTAAAGTTGACATGTCACACTATCCATGTCATGGATACATTTGTATACATCTGGTTTTGATCTTTGTCTCTGTTTTAAAAAACATTTGATTTTGCTAACATTTGAAAAAACTAACTAGTTCTTTTTATAAAAAAAACTACTTTTGAAAAATTCTCCATCTTTTTACTAAATATAGAAGTCGCACTGTAAAGAAAACTATATATCGCCTTTTTCTTAATGTTGAAATTTTAACGTTCATAAACAAAATTAAACCTAAAAAACAGTCAAAGTTTGTTGAAAAATAATAACTTACTTTGTGCCCGTACTTTTAAAAGTAATTAGTTTTGAACCCTAATTTCATAATTTATTCTACTAGCAAAATGTATTTATTAGCGAAAATTGCTCTCCCTTTGACTTCAAATCATATTCTCAACTCAAAATTTAAAAAAATTAATGAAATCAAGAAGACAGTTTAAAATAAAACGTGTAGATGCACGATGTATTAGCGTAATCTGTCTTCGGCAATCGAAGTCCAGCTGGCTTTGTTCGAATCTGAGGTTCGTCTGCGCACTCTGTTTTTGCTACAGTTTGCAATGAGTTTGACGGAAGAAGCTTGCTGCAAGTTCGACGCTTGGTGTCTTCGTCGTTTCCAATAACTTGTCTGAGGCTTGCAATCTTGCCATGCCAAACTTGCTGTAAGCTTGCAGATTTGCAGAGCAAGATTGCTGCAACTTTACTGCAAACTAATATTGCTATCTGGGCAATTTGAAAGCATATATAGCTAACTTATACAAGTGTTTTGAATCGTTTAAAATTTTTTACAAATTGGCATGCGACATTTTGATATAATTCTGACGATATTTTATATACAAGGCTGACGCAATCCTTCTAGCTAACCTATAGCTTATAGCTAGCTAGTCTTTTAGCTTTCTGTAGTTAACTTACACAAATGGTTTTCATCATTAAAATGTTTTGACAAACTTAACATACGACGTTCTGATATAACAGTGAAAATATTTTATGCACAAGGCTGAAG
>BGPR01001091.1:80786-181325 GCA_013235015.1 Araneus ventricosus | reverse complement strand
TACCACTAGGCCACCGCAGCCCTACACTCCGCAACAAGAAAACTCAGCAAATGAATAAGGACTCCAACCTCAGTAGCGACTGCTGTCGTGGCGACTGTCATTCAAAGTCCCTGGATGTCTAGGAATATAAGCGTAACTCCGTTGTGGTTACCACTAGGCCACCGCAGCCCTACACTCCGCAACAAGAAAACTCACCAAATGAATAAGGAGTTCCTTTTTCCGAAACTTTAGTTCCGGCTGATGTCGTGACGCCAGTTATTTCAACGACTCCGGATGCCTAGGCAGGACGGGGCTGCTACTTTGTTATTTATTATGTTTTCGTGTGACCGCAAAGAGCCGTTGTTGCTTTAGTGCTTGTGGGGTGGCTCGAATGTTCCGAAGAAACATCGGTAAATGTTGGGACATTAAAGGAAGTGAGTCGACGGACGGACACATCAGTACTGTTTCTACGCGCTGTTGCCGATTGTGTATGCGTCGTGTGAACAGTGCGTCTTGAATTCTGACCGGCAATAAATTCCCAACGACGAAAGTGGATGACCAAAAACTGAACATGGGAGCAGAGCTTAAGAAATAATCCACAGAAGAAATTTTGAGTGGTGAACTCATTTAATTGTTGAGAGTTGCAAAGTATGTTTTGTTAGACGAAGCTATTATGAAACATTTAGACCTCGACAAATCCAAAAAACCGTAAAAGATTCTATAAACTATATATTTTTGTGTTTTATCCGTGTGGTTGATAGAGGTACGCTATTGAAGGCGAATTTCCTGATGAAAGTATAACTGTGTTTGATGTGTATAAGTCTGTACATAACTTAAATACTTGGGAAAAAAAGGTGTTTTTGTTTCCACTTTGTCTGAATTAATTTGCATAGCAATGTGATAAGAGGTACTGTAATGTTTGATGGAAACGAGCCCTGGATTCGTTTTCTTCTTAAGAAAACTACAGCCCCTTGTTTCTCTCCTTAGAAGTGATATTTTCGTTTCTTTCTTCCAACCAACGGATAGAACCACACATTACAGCACAAAAATGAATAAAATCTCATTTCTTGTCTTTTTTGCACCAGCCGCTGATAAATTTAAAGCTTTTCTCACTAATTTTTTTTCAGAAAACCGATATTCCTTACAATCATTTATATAGATTACACAAATAGGTTAAAAATCAAAAATAGTGCAGTACATTTCTGCATTAATAATATTAATGCGACAGTAGCAGTTACGCAATCAGTTATCAATATTTTTTCTTAAATAGCATATAATTATATATGCTGAAATAATTTTAAATTAGAATGAAAGCAATTTTATTACCAAAATTACTCGTATTAGAAACATTAATTTTCTTCTATTGTGAATTAATTTTATAACGCATTAAAAGAGTGTAAATAATTTAGGAAAAAATAATAAATTAATAAAAAATAACATCACATAAACCGAGAAAAATCCCCGAATATTATTTATTGGCCGTAGTTTTCAAAAAAAAATGTTGTTTTAAAAATTCCTTCCTAAATAAAACTTCTAATATCTGAAAATGAAAATTTGATCAACTATATGTCCATTGAAACAAAGACAATACATGAATAAGCAAGGATATAAAAAAGACAGGCTGAAATCTAAAGATAATAACAAATACAAAGAAAAAAAATAAATAATCTAATATTCTTTGAAAATAAACAGATGAAAGTTAATTTTTTATTCAATGAAACAAAAAAATATATTTTAATAAACAAAACGGAGCCGAATAAGATGAAAATTTTATTCAAGAAAAAGAATAAAAAAATATCCCAGATGAAAGTTTCATGAAATCTAAACATAAGTTTAGGAAATGAGAAAAATTTTTTATCTCAGATTCGCTCTTGAATGAAAAATGAAGGATCGTTTGAGTTCAAAGATGATGCATATTTTGACGCGACTGCGGCGCCCCCTATTAAGTCTTTTTTTCATTTTAAAACTTCAGCATTCAGTAATCATTTACCTTTGATGATTTACGGAGTATGATCCAGTGTTTGCGTAGGAAATGCTGGCTAATAGCAAAGCGAGGAATTTTTAAATTGATCTTTATAGGAAAATGCTTCTTCTTTTGTCAGATTCATAAATTTTGTGAAGAGTTTTAAAAAAGTTTTTCGACACATGCAGTTTATTTAATTTGGAATACAAATATATATGACGTATATTTGATTTTGAAATTATAGAAATTTACCAGTGTTAAACTCTCAAATATTTGCAGCTTCATGTATTCTCTTGTATTTGAGAAAGTGTGTATTTGATTTAGTTTGAAACAGGTGTATAATTTTATAGTTATTCCAATGTGAATTTAAATCTTTCGAGCATATTTTTAGTATCAAGATGCTATGTTTACATACCACTGTAAAGAAGCTTCGTTTAAAATTAATTAATATAAAATTTTAAGCCAAGAGAATATATAATGATCATTTTCATATTAAATCCTCTAATTTTGCATGAACTGATAAAATTTAATCTAATAGAATAACATATTATTTGTGTCGATTTTTTCCTTGACGTCTTAAAACATGGTTAACTCTTCAAAGAATTCCAGGAATAGAATGTGTTTTGAGAAAATGTGAAATCAAATACAAAGAAGTTTACTCCGTTAAAAAAATAGACTTGTGGATTCTTTTCTGAAACCTTTAAAATGCAGCTATGCATTAAAAAATTGAAATTTTTAGAATAATTTATAACCTTTAAAAGTTTTGAGTCAAGAATGACATAAGATATTTCCATAGAATTTTATATTTTTACGTCGTTGCAAAGTATGCTTTATCTTGAAGCATGTAATAAGCCATACGCAGAGTTAACTGGAAAATTGTGAAATCTTGTTTTTATCCGTATATAGTTGTGAAAGTGTACGATGTGAACAATCTTCTTTTAATTAATATTAATCTGCACATAGTTACTGTCAGACACACAGCATTTGGGTTAATTTTGACAAAGTGCGAATCTACCAGTAAAAAACCTCTTGAATGTATATAGCCAGCGCAACATTGTATCCTATTAACATATTGCTACAGAAACAGCCAAAAATATAATAACTCAAATTATTCAATATGCTATGCGGGCCGCGGTTGCCTAGTGGTAAGGTTTCGGCGTCGGGACTAGAACGCTTCAGTTGTGGCAACTTGAATCACAGTAATCCCTAAAAAGGGAAATTACTAGCCAATCTTCCCTATCCGATGGGGAATTCAATCAGTCTGGAAAAAACCATAGACGAAAGAAGTCCTAAGCATGGAATCTGTAATCTACAGATTTAAAAGTCAATTTTCTAAATGTTCAGCTGTGTGAAATGCATGTTCGTAAATGTCTCTGTGTCGTGTTGTTATTCTTCATATAAGTAATTGAAAAGTGCAATAAGAACTGGTTATTTGAACTCTAGAAATAACACGTAATATCGAAACTCAGGCTTAACGCTACATCAGGCTCGAAATCCGATTCTATTGAAGATCCGTCGTGTATGCGGGCCTTGCAAGCTAAATCATGTGTAGGGGCCAATCGCCCTAACCGGTGGTGTAGTGTGGAAGATTAGAGAAGGAGGTGCCAGCTCAGGTGTAGTCTTTATCATCTGACCGCGATTAAAAATTAAGTGGTACGTTTAAAATAGCCCTCGAGTTGCTTCAAATCGGGACGTTAATATAACTGATCTAAACTCAATATGCTGTTCCAATGAATAAAAATAAACAGTATAAAATAGACTTATGAGCAGAATCTCTTAGAATACTTATACTCTGACAGTACAGGAACAATTACCGTAATTATGCAAGAACGTTTCTGTAATATACACATCGTAGAGATATCTGATTATTAAAATACATTTAATTTTTACTACTCATAAATGAAGTGGGAAACTGCAAATGATGTTCTATAAAAAGAGACCAAAATTGTGAAAAGCCTCATTTACTTATCGATCAACTTAATTTTTTTTATTTAACACATACATTTGTAGCAAAAATTAGAAGAAGTATTAGTTTGTGTTTTAAAATATTCAGGAATACTTAATAAGTATTTAGAAAAATTTATATAACAATATTTTATGCCTTGCCAAGCAGCTAAATAACAGATTTGTTATTTAGCTGAATTATCAGCTTATACTTCATTGTTGCCCATGCTGTTTAGTAGAAACAAAGAATAATTGCTTAGAGCATTGATAGTACTTTTTCTTGGTAAAGTAGTTGTTTTGTAAAATGAATTTAAAATGGCTAGTTTTATGTCTCGATAATAAATGTTTTGGTAAGTAAGACATTATTTTGAATGTACTGTTATCATCGCTTGGAGGAAAGATTGGTTTACAATATATAAAATAAGAATTGATCCAAAGTTTTTCATCAATCAATTTCTGAGCCTGCTATCAGACACGGTTGTATTTCTCCTAAAATTCGTATTTTCATTACGGTCCTGGAATGAAAGGGCGGTAATGTAACTTTTAATTTGTTCTTCCGTTGCCAAATTGAACGTGCAATGGGCAAACGTCAACTTTTTTCCCCCGATAGATGAAGCCGTGTTCTTAATAAGCTTTACAATTATCTCATTAATACTTTTACAAAGACCGTATTAAGTATTACAGGGAGAGGTATTGAAGCAAATTATCAGTGATTTGCTGCTGAGATACGAATATTTGCATTTAAAAATAAGCAAAGAAAAACAACTAAGAAAATTAACTAATTAAATTAACTAATTAAACTAACTAAGAAAATTAACTTATTAGAATGATTGAAAATAAACTAACAAAACTGAAAAACGGTTATAAACACTTATAAACAAAGAGAGGGACAGAAATTTAGATGTATTTATAACGTTGTGTTACTGTACACTAGCGTCTTAGAAGCTTAGGAACATGAATCGCAATAAGAAGATTATGGGTTCTGGCGATGCTCTTAAGCAGAGTTATTTAAAAGCTGGTAGACCGATGTAAATTTCAGCAATGAATCGCTCGCTGCTATCGGCATGGCTTCTGTAGGTTTTTCTAGAAGTGAAGGGCAAATTTGGCTCATTTTTCCTGAAAATCTTACAGAAAGGCAACCTTCCTCCATGTATTCCAGTTGAATCAGACTTCTACCTTTTTGACCAACAGAAGATGTCAGATTTCCCATTTACGAGGGTTGGGAGTTTAATAGTGGCAACCATATAATTGTAGCCAATACACCGTAGGTACTAGTTTGAAACGTTTATAGTCATTATAAGTAGTCATCAGCGTTGTTTATAGCGTGTTTCAGGGATTTGGAAGTCGTAGAATACCCGAAGCAGTACCAGTTCTGTTGAGGGCTCGGATGCGGCATATCGCTTTAAGAATCTCTGAAACAGTTCGGTAGCAAACCATAACTGATTTTTTGCTTTCTTCGGCTGGGAGTTGTTCAACTCGTATTTAAGTCCTTGCAAATATGGCCTGATTTCAAAGAAGAAGGAATCACTTCGTGACATTTTCTACCAAACAGTTGCAGAGATTCTTAAAGTAATAGACCGTTCCATCCGGACCGCCAACAGAACTGGTACTGCTTCGGGTATTCTACGACTTCCAAATCACTGGAAACCCTCCGTAAACAACGCTGATGACTACTTCGAATGACTATAAACGTTTCAAACTAGTACCTACGGTGTATTGGCTACAATTATATGGTTGCCACTATAGGCAAGTCTATGAGTCCTTGACTCATAGACTTGCCTATTTATGCTTGAAGAATTGTGATTAGAGGCACCTCTGTTCTTAACAGTTATGAAGACATTCTGACTCATTATTTTTTCACGAATGCGCATACATGCATTATCCACATTTTAATGGTTAAAAATCATATTTTAGCTACTTGGGTGTTTTAAAACTAACAGTACCAAAAATTCAGCTAAGTTAGTATATATTGCATGGCTTGTACACATGGCTTGTACAGCTTTTATTTTAACATAAAATTAATAAATGTAATTCAAAGAAGTAAAGGTTATCAGAAAATTCACCACTTGGTTCCAAGAAGAAAACAATCCTTCATCGAGTTTGTCTAATGATAATTAGGATTTTTGAAGTTTAAAAGAAATCAACTCATTTTTTAAAAATGAAAATCTATTTAGAAGATAACCAATTTAATTTATCATCACAGAAAGTCGGGATAAAAACATGCCTTCCTTAAATGTTGTAAGATTAATGAACGATCTTTCTAAAGTTTTGTTAACGATAGGTGGAATCGACGTATTTAGTTCATAAAAAAACTTTAGTCGCTTAAAAGTTAATAGCACAGCACAATCAATCATGCTGCCTCAAGTTGTTTGAACTTATTTCATTCGAAAGAAAAGTTTGGTTTAAAATAGGCAGATGGGTATAATCAAACATACATTAATAATCCGGTGCTTATTAAAAAGTAAGAAAATCACGATGCATATTGATATCTACGATAAAAAAATTAATAGGAAAATATTAATAAATGATTATTTGTTTGAAATCCAAAGAATTCCATGTTGACGCATACTGTTTGTAGCCTATTTAGATATGTCTCAGATGTCACTAGCCCGTAAAGTATTTAAAAGAATTGCTTAATTGTTTGAAAAAAATTAAAGCTAATTAATTTTCTGAAAAAAAACAATTCGTAAAGAATTAAAGGAATCAATTCATACGGCATCATACTCGAAACGTAATAGCAGTGTCAACCCGTTGTCATGCACAGTTCTATGATAAACTTCCTTTTTTCTCCTGAATTATACTCAAAGGATAACAAATTTGTTAGCGTGATGTATTTTCTTGCATGAGATGAATATGAACTGATTCCATCAATCAATGTTCCTTCCATAATTAAAGTAAAATTTAAGAAAGAGAAAACTATAAGCAATATAAATATATATTGAAAAAACTACTGTAGACTCCGAGGGGGGCTCGGTGTGGCCTTGTGGTAAGGTCTCGTCTTCGGGGCCGTAGGGCCCACACAACCCACTCTGAACCAGTCTGCCAAAATTGTCTTAAGGTTTTAAATGGGGAAGAAGGGACCGTAGGACCTAGGCTCGAAACCCAATTCCACCGAAGAACAGCCATGCAAAAGGGTCTGGTGAACGTTAAATACTCCGGGCCAAATGACCTTCCGCAGGTATGGCGCGGAGGATGCTTGGAGGAGGAGGCCCAGCTCTGGTGTCATCTTCTTTATTTGACTGCAGTCCACTTTTAAGAGGTTTGTCTTAAAAGTCTGTCCCAAAATAGGCTTCGAGTTGCTTCAAAATGAGACATAATTATAACTAAACTAAACTACACAGTAGACTTCTGTATGAGGCCGTTAAAAAGTTGCGCATTCAATGAATACCCGTTAGTGTATATCTTGCAGTTCGGGAAATTTATATAGAGAGGAGTCTGTTGCAAATAAATCTGCCGTGCTGCGCGATTCAGTATAACGCTCAGTTAAGAAAGACAAGTATATTAATACTGCAAATATAAATGTAAGAAAATACAGTGGATTCCCGTATGATGCTGGTGAAAAGTCGTGCGTTGTCTGAATGCGCTTTACTTGAAATATCGCAATACGGAAAAGTTATCTACAGAGGAATCTATTGTAAACATTGCTGCACAAATCTTTCAGTGAGGGTACGGTGAGAACAGTCCAACAAGTAGAAGAATGGAGAATGACGCTTTATTCACGAATATTCCGGAAAACACGAAGCACTGGAAACAAGAAAAACAGTTCTTGCACATATTAAAAGCACAAACAGACAGCAAATCACTAATAATAACAGAAATAGCGCGAACAAAAGCTCTCAGCTGACAGACTAATAATACGAACAAGACCCCAAAGAGATTCCAAAGACGTTCAATACCCACCCCCACCACAAAGTGATTATTATTCCTCGTTCAGGCACGCCGGTATTTAGAGTCTTCCCGACAGGACGTGACATCACATGGAATCATCTCCATATCTGCGTTGCTACTAGAAAATTCTAGTAGCAACGCCAAAATGCTCGCCAAGGCTCAACAAGCTCAATGACTTCCATTCCATCGGCATCCCATGAAACCTCTATTCATGTCTCTTTCCAACCATAGGATTAACATGGCAGGAAGCGACAGAATACTTTTGTAACCATGTAATTGCCATGCAGTGCAATTTAATATAACGCGTTTTCATAGAACGCGTGGCGTTTTTAACCGCATTACAAGGTAGTCTGCTGTGTTAATTCTGGATTGGAAACATCCCTGCTGTGACCTTTCAATTGAAACATCAAGTCAGTTTGATTCCTGATCTAAGATATGTCCGTTTTGAAAGTGTTGTCGTATATGATGAACACAGGATCTACACAAGAAGAATTTCTAATTATTGAAATTTTATAATATTTTATGTCATTTTATAAAGATAATTTTAATGAATATTCCATCATTTGTAAGCTGTATTACTAGATGAACGCTTGTGAAACGTAATATTTCTTTTTACTTTTTCAAAAATGTGCTGACAAAAAAAATCTGTTGATAACCCTTGAAGTGTTCGCTCATAATTGCAGATAATTAAACCCAAAACAATTAGCAAACGGAGCTATACAATAAGAGAACCTGACTTCCAAGGACGGGTCAAAAACTCACCAAAGAAAATTAGCAAGATAGTGTTTAAGGAAAGTTACTTTTAAAAAAATTACAGTGATAAACGTTTAACATGAAACTAGGGGACCGGAACCGAAATCAAAAACGAGCACCAACAAAAAGAATTATAATGGCAAAAAATTAATTAAATGAAATAAAAAATAAATAAAATAAAACCCATAAACTCTAGGTGATGATGCGACTGCAGAAAGCAGGTGTATTTTGTTCGTCAGAAGCGAATTTTGTTTCGTGTTTACCCTTTTAAGTTCACTACTTGTTTCATTTAGAAAATTACTAAATATATTTTAAAAATGAGTATTAGACATGAAGCTGATCTTAAATATGCAAAGGAAAAAAAATTAGCATTTTTTATTGTCAAGAAATTTGTGGTTTCACAGTGAAACCAATGAACGGTAACGGTCTATTTTTCCTCCGAATAATTTATCATCGAAAAGCAATTTAAATTATATATTTAATTTAAAAGTATACGCGAGTATTCAAGATATTCAACCTTCATAAAATTCAATATTACTTTCGAAGATTCAATTTTAGAAAATATCAATTTGGTGCCAGAACCCTCATCATTTTGTTTCTCTTAGAGATAGAATGCAATTTATCTCTTGCAATGCCGATATCTTTATGAATACTAAGTGTATTGAACTGGAATTTTTATATAAGTTGGTTAATGTATATCTGTCTCTTAAGTTATGAAAGAAAAATTGCCCTACGTTTCGCCCATGTGCAGCAAAAAAATATTCAATGTTTGGTTTCACTGCGAAACCAATGAACGCGAAAGGGTTAAACTGCAGGAAATTGCGTTATATTTTACCGGGACCGCAGTATTTTCGTGTTAAGTATTTGCGTTTTAAAAGCTTTTCATAAGCATGATATTTAATATAACAATTGCCAGAAAGGAATTTTATCAAATATTTTGAGATTTTACTGAATATCAAAACTTTTTGTGTCCTTCATGCTATAGTAACAACTAATATTTTTTCTTATTCACTATAAAAAAACTGACTCAAGAAGGCAACATATATTTTTTCAAATTTGTATACTTATAAAATTTGCATCAACGTTACTGAATTTGATGTCTGAATAAACCTTAGTTACGAGTCCTTGGAAAATTCTTTTTATGATAGGAAAGTTCTTTTTAATATTTCATTGCTTTTATACGCAGGATTTATTTTTATGTTTTGGGATATTATATATAGAAGCAGTTTAGATACAAAAACAATTGCATTTATATCAACACAATTGAATATACATATGACTAGCTGATATATTTGGCTTTGCAAGGAGTAAAAATACTTTTACGTCTAATAGTTTTGATGTAAAAAATACTTTTATGCGAAATATTATAATAAATAAAACTCTTTTTATTGTCTGAAACGTTTTTTAAATAAGATGAAAATTTCAATTGAACAAAGTGATTTTTAAAAACAGCCGAAAGCTAATTTTCTCCATGATTTATTAATAAATTTTAAAGAATGGCATGAAGTTTAATTAAGCCTTATGGCGTTTCAGCTTTATTTGTATGGACAAGTTTTCCGGTTTGTTTAGAGCCTGTAATATGTATTTCCGGTGTAATGCTAAGTCAATGGATATTCAAAGCGGAAGTCCAACATACAAGCAGATAAAGTCAAGGTTTTAAAAGTAAATAAACAAACCAAAAAACTCGCCCATTTATTAGCACAAAATGTATCTATCGTCTGCACTTTTATTTTTAAGTAAAATGAGAAAATCTGTTGCATCTCATTAAAATCTCATAGTTTCTCAAGAGATTACACTGTCATAAACCATTTTTCAAAACCGAAGAAAGCTAATTTTTTACAAGTTATTAACAATTTGTAAAGAATATTACAAAATTTAACTAAGCATTTTGAGTGATAACTTAAAAATACTTGTATACAGCATGGAATATGGAATACGAAGGCAGCCATTTTGAACGGTGAATTTAAATCTCTATCGTCCATTAAAAGCAAGTAGTCAAGTATTAAATCAGCAGGAAACCTCAAAAAAATGTTTAAGTTGATGGGATATTTTTAAGAATCAATAAGGGAAAAAAAGAAATCTTCTACAAATATCTCTCTTTCTCATGTTTTGTAATTTCATATTGAATTTACTGTTCAAATCTTGAGCGCCGCCATATTGTTTTTTTGCTCAAAATTGTGCATGCGCAATTGCGGCATAGTTTTTAATTAATAAAAAATAACTGTTTGATTAATTGGGGCGAAACATTGCATAATACCCTGCCTATGCTACATAGTATTTGCGAACAAATCCGAAGAAAATCTATTCAGTAGTTTAAATTTCTATACCACACAAAAAACTGGCATTTCTGTTTTATTTATATAGTTTAAATATGTTATACTATTACTGACATTCCATTTGTCAAGGCCGGTATCTGGAAGTTCAGACGCACGTAGCCGGGGTGCATAAATCATCTTTTCCGAATCCAAATCGTATCAGATATTCCGATAGAAACTGGGCAAGAAGTAGACTTTTTATCCTTTGGAAAGGAATGAGGCCTTTGAGCATATGCTATGAATGATCTGACTCTTACCTAACTCTTTTTATCAGTGTTAAATAAAACAGCCGAAATCCTGGTGTCGTTTATGACTGTTGTTGTTTTAATTTCTTCAAGTATTTACTGCAGATTAGCATTCTTAAAACAGTTATCACATGCTATATCTGAGCGTAGAAAGTGTTAGGATATATACCGGAATATGGGATCTTATTTATAATTCAAAAATGAACAAGTAGAAAATAAGAATTAAAGTTAGGATGAGCTCTTGTTTTGAAATAAACGAAGAATTTCAAATCTGTTTAAGATATAAGAAATAATAAAACTGCAAAACTTAGATCTCAATTGTCTTCAAGTAGATGGTAAGAGAATAAGCTTTGAGCTGAAACACTATGATCATCTTTTCTGCTCTATTTATGTAATAGTCCTCGCGTTGCTTCAAAACGGGACGCTAATATAACTAAACTAAACTAAACCTCTATTTATGTAGTGTACTAAATAATGCAGAACGCTTATTCTTCAAATTAATTCTAATTAACTCAACTAGCTTAATTGACAATCAACTCAAATCAACTCTAACTAATTTATTTGTCTTCAAGTAGATGATAACAGTAAACCGTATTACCTCTGCTCTGCCTAAGCATGCAGGGACCTCTGAATGGCAGTTGCTGCTATAACTCGAGTACTGAGGCCGGAGTCCTAGTAGCCATCGCTGGCCATGGCCCTCCTGTAAGAGGTACATACTATCACTGGAGAGGCTGACACAACCCCACCATTATTGTACCCCCAGGTGAAACGAGAACCCGCTCACTTATCCGGAGGCTTCGCATTCACGTACTTGTGGTACACCCCCAGGAAAATTCAAGTAGATGATAAGAGTTTAACCATCGAGTTGAAACACTATAATCTTCTTTTTCCCTTTTTTTAAGAAGTGTTCGAAATGATACAAAACGCTTTTCAAATTAACTCATTCCGTCGCTTCGTCACTTCATTTGGGCCGAGGTGGTTTAGTGATAAGGTCTCGGCTTCGGGGCCTCAGGCTTCAATGTTCGCAAACCGAAGATCCACCGAGTATGTGGATCTGCTGCACGTTAAATCTGACGTCAGGGGTAAAACGTCCTCCCGCCGCTGTGGTGCGGAAGTTCAGAGAGGGGGAGTGTCAGCTCTGGTGTCGTCCTCATCTTCTGTACAAAGTTTGTTCCAAAATAGACCTCGTGTTGCTTTAAGGGGAGATACGACTGTCAAACCTCGAAAATTTTCGATTTTATGAAAAATATATATATTATTCCCCAGTCATTTCTGAACAATTTAAAACAATCCGCTCTAAAAAAATTCCCATAATTATGAATGTTATGAAGAAAAATGTAACACTGTTCAACTTAAACATTGGAAATGACCATATCTTTAAAGCGCTATATCTCAAAATGTGTTTTTTTTATATTACGCGCACAATATTTCAAGAACTAATGAATATTTTTACTGAATACGTATTGTGCTATGTTTTGCGAATTGAACCACAATTTTTATGCATATTTTCTTCAAAGAAGCTTTTTGGGGAGTAATAAAAGTTGACTTTTTTTCAATTTTTAACACTTTATTTTAAATTGGTATATAAAATAGAAATTAAAATTAAATGTTAATAAACTGTGGTTCAATTCCTTAAAGAGACTATTTGGATTACTTAGATACCCAAAATATTGTGTTTAGACCAATATTTTATCCGTAATCATGCTCACAAGGTGACTATTTCATTTTTATCTCCAAAAATTATGCCTATATTTATTACTCTCTCGTATAAATACATATCCATATAAAGGTTTGAAAATGCTTGTACTATAAGAGAAAGAACAGATATTTTTCTAGAAAAAAAGTGAGTTTGTGAATTGCATTATTTCAGACATTTAATGCATCGAATTTGAAAGTTTTCACCTCATTTTTTCGGGGTTTAAGAGTCGTATATCCCCTTAAATTTACATTGTACGAATAAATGTATCACCATACATGTAATCTTGGTAAGGCTTTGGAAAGTTGTATTATTACTGGCATTCCATTTGTCAAGCTACACTCCTCTAAGTCCAAAGGTACACGGCTGAGACGAATAAATCATCTTCCCAAAATCCAGAACGTGTCAGATATTCTGGTGGAAACTCGCGTTTGGGGAAGAAGTGGACTTATTCTCTTCTTTAGCCTCAGTAAAGGAACGAGGCCTCTGAGTATATGTTATGAATGGTCTGACATCTGTCTAATTCTTGCTGTCGGTAGTAAATAACACCTGAAGATCTAGAGGGGTTTCTTTAAATATCGTACTAGGACTGTTTATGAGTGTCGTGAATTAAATTCTTTCTCTGGGAATTCCAGCTTAACATCCTTTTAATAATGGTACATCACTTTCAAAGAACTATCGCAATTAGGTAAAATGAATTTAAAATCCCCTTTAATTTATACAGTGGACTCTGGTACAATGCGGGGAATATATTCCGCGTTATAGGAAATGGCGTTATACGGGATACGAATTATCGCACAAAATTATGCAAGTTCAAACATGTGTCTAAATTGTAACTGCGCATATTGATAGTGATATGTTACTTGTTTTAAACAGTCAGCTTCACTGCTTGTATATATGTTACGGTCAATATGGTAAATCGGTTATTTATGCAAGTTCGAACATCTGTCTAAATTGTAAATGATCATTTGTATTTCAAGTAAGCTGTTACATGTTTTAAACCGTCAGCTTCACTGTTTGTATATATGCTACTGTCAATGCAGAAAATGTTGGTTATCATACATAATAACAGGATCTTTAAGCGGTTATTATGCATAATAACCGGATTTTTTATGCGGTTATTGTACATAATGACCGGCTATTATGCATAATTACCTAGGTGATTTTTTGAAATTTCTCTGCTTTACCGACTGAAATATTTTCCGAAACGGAAAAGAGTTTTTAGATGTAATCGAGTCTTGAGTCCATTGGCATAATCGAGGTCTTGCTGCCATTATTCGTTCTCGAAATAATCGAGACCATGTACGGATGCATTGAGATACGCTTTGTTGAGAAAGCTATAAATCTCAACGTGTTTATTTTAAAATTGTATTAATTTTTTAGAATTTAAATATGCATACAGTCGTCTAATTTCTTCAAAGAGAGATAGAATACGGAGATTTACAAATTAGTCTTCAAATATCGGAACGGAGGACAGGTAGGAGGACACTTTTCAAGGGAGGACAGAACATACAAAAGGAGAACTTCCTCGCCTTATTAATACGCTATTTTTCATTCAACTATACTAAATTTAGCCGTCCTTTTTTCGTCGCGTTAAACGAATTCACGTCATACGAGAGTTCACTGTAATGTAATTTCAAGAATTTGCCATTTCATATTCGATTCTAATGGGAGGATAATGGTTTCTGCCAGGTTTTTCCCTTCTGGTTTTCTCTCCCCTCAGGGGTTCGCCTTCTTTAGGTTAGCACGGGTGTCCCAGCAAAGGATACCAAGACCACCACTTTTGGATGATTTTACACCGGAAAGGGGCGTCAGGCAATGAGTCGTATGAACGCATTTCTGGCTTTTTTTGTTATATCCCGTTCAGTCAAATGTAAACATCACCCTTCCATTCTTGACTTTCCCCCTATTTTGATGAAAATAACTCAGCCCGGGGCATGCGCAAAAGCGCGGAGGGTTTCAGAGTCCGTTGCTATACAATACAAAAAATAATGAAATCACATCTAATCCCCTGCTTCATTCTTTTACTATTGAAAGGTTAAGTAATTAGAATCAACAGCCAAGTTTTACTAAGGAATTATTATGCGATCATGGCAAAACCATACACTAATTACCATAGAAGTGACCATTTTTCAAAAATTTCTCAAAATTCAGTGAATTACGTTACACGTAAGAAACAAACTTCATTAGGACGGAAATCGTTTGCTTTTTTCCGACGGTATATTTATTTGTTTCGTACATGTATACGAAGCCATGCTATTGAGAAATGGATCCCAGGGATCTTTACTTCTTTCCAATTTACCCTCCCCTTAGCCTTCTGCTGCTTAATTCCATCCCTCGACGGCAAGCGAGGGAGCTCTCCATAAGAAGCTGTTGCCCCTATGTTTGCTTCTTGCCTCTCATGGACAGCCAAAGACCACGTGTTAGCCATGCGTGGCGACCCACTAGACAGGTGGTGCACTGTGTATCAATCGGCTGTGGCTAGCCACCTGTGCGGTTAGTTCTAGGGATCAAGCGAAAGAGTCATTCTCTTGGGCTTGGCGTTAAGTGTGGTGAACGTTCCTGGAGGTGACTCTGAGCGTATAGGTTCCGGCTAACACCAAGGTAAGCGCCGAGGCTGGAAGTGCCTAGAGCCGGTGGCTTCCTTCCCTTGTTGGGCTCGGTGGTGGGTTGTGCCGTCAGATTCCGAATGTTTTTCTAACTTTGTATGGGTCTTTTGAAATGTCGTTGTAAGGATATTCTATTACTGAAAACACTCCTTTCATCATCTTACATACTGATAAAACCTTTCATAAAGTGTCACTTTTTTAATTCAGAAACTTATTGTCTCATTGGTTGGAGAGGTGAAGGGTGTCAAAAAATTCAAATATGGGGATTTATTAATTGAAGCTGCTACAAAATCACAGATATCTGCTCTTAAAGCTTTGAAAAAATTGGGAGAATTTCCTGTGGAAACATACGCTCATAAATCCTTAAACTACTCACTTGGAGTAATTTCTGAACTTGATCTTGAATCAGTTTCAGAATCAGAATTAGTCAATGAATTAAAAAGTCAAAAAATAGTTGAAGCTCGCCGAATAAAGATTAAACGTGAAGGCAAATTAATTTCCACAAAACACATTACTTTGACATTTTGCACACCACAGCTTCCGAAAACTATTCTTGCTGGTTATACGCGATATAAAGTTCATCCTTATATTCCCAGTCCTCTGTGATGTTTTAATTGTCAGAAGTTTGGCCATTCAAAAGGTGTTTGTAAAGGCAAATCGACCTGTTCTCGTTGTGCTGTAGCTGGACACTCCAGTGCAAAATGCACAGTAGACCTCAAATGCATCAACTGTCAGAAACCACATGCTGCCGACTCCAAAGAATGAGATAGGTGGAAAATAGAAAAGAGAGTCCAAGAACTTAAAGTCACTAAATACTTTTCGTATTTTGAAACACGAAACCTCGTATATCCGAAATCTTCTGGTACTTCATCATCATTATATGCACATTTACTTAAAAATGCCATTTCCCGTACAAATTAAACCGACGAAAAGCTCACTCAGATTATTTGCCCTCCACTAACAAAATTGCAGCCTGTAGTGACGAATACCGCTTGCACAAGTTTTGCTTCATCGACCAATCTAGTGTCCTTTGCTTCCAGGGTGGCTACATCTACTTCTCAACCTGGTCCTAATTTCCCTGTTCCCTTTAACACTACATTATATTCAAACCCCCCAACTCATCCTACAAATTCTTTTCAGAAAAGTAATAAACGGAAAAATCAAAAGAAAAAATTCAGAGTGATTCTATTTCGGCTTGTAAACAAACAAATATTTCATCAGCTACTTCAGATAAAGTAGTCAAAACGAATAATGCCACAACTGCAGGGAAAATATCTCAATACTATAAAACCTCACATAATAAGACCTCGCCTCGTCAAACAACTAAACTGCAAATTTCTACTTCTGTGATAAATGACATAGTTGCTGATACTATAAATTCTTCGAAAGTTAACGTTAATCCTGCATCTGAGGGTAAAACTACTGAAGCGCAAGATCTAGAAAATGATGCTGAAATGAGCGCTTCAAGTGCTTCGGAAGATGATATTCAGGAGTACAATATGAGTGGATTAGAAGAAACGTCAGAAGAATCTTCTGACCAAATTTGTACTCCACACAGACCAAGAAAGTATTTCACACCAACTAAATATAAGAAGAAATAACTTTTTTAATGACATATTAAATTTAACATTTTTCCTTCCAATACACGCACGAGGTTAGCTTTATAATTGTTTTTAATCCCACAACGTATAAGTAATGATCATTTTATTACTCCTTTATTGTTTTTAATAATAAATTGCTTCCAATGTGATTTTTGTTTCTTCACCTGTAAAGTATGATTGATTCTAATTTACTGCAATTTTAATTTTATTCTTATATGTGTGCTATTTCCTTTTAACTCTTTTAAACGATTGTTTCAATGTTCAGCAATTTGCAGATGTATAAGAATTTTAGCAATTTTAAATATTTCAGCGTGCTTTTATATTTACCATAGGTTTTGCGCAGCATAGCCAAATATGGCTCTTGCGCCATTAAACCCCAACATCCATCCATCCATCCTTCTGATTTTCTAGCTAAATTTTAATTTTAAAAAAAGGAAAATAGCAAGAAAGAAGCAAAGATTTTTTGAAAGAACAGACGGAACTATAAACAGAGGAAATAAATGAATAATGGTTTATTTTTCTTAAAGGTTGTTTGCGATTCTTGAAAGGAAGTGTATTTTAACAGTGTAAATTAGTTAATCTGGATTTGAAAGAATAATAAATTTGTGATATGCTAAAGTCACACAGGGAACAATTTTATATGAAAAACTCAGTAGTTTCGTTAAACCACTTTCACAGTTGGAGATTAAATACATGGCCAAAATATTACTACCACCTTTTGTTCTTAGTTCTTAAAATTCTGGTAATAAATGAATTACAACAGTCACCTTCCAGCGACAACTCCTTCAACCGTTGAACGTTTTTATTTTGAAAGGGGGGAGAATGTCAGTAAACAAATATTTTTTTTATTATAGGATTTATAATAAATAAATTTCGTACAGACTTCTGTCATTTCATGACCAGATTTATCAATGAAGGAAAAAATGCAGCTTCCACCTGATTGTGTTTTAAACTAATAAAAATTTAATTGCATCACATAGTAAAAGGTAATAATACTAAGGAATTGCATCTATTGACTTTCCCAGAAACTTCTTCCATTGCTATACGAATAAACTCATTTATAAATGACATAAAATAATTTGATGAAAACAATTACAGATTTCTGTCATTGATGGCCAGATTTATCAATGAAGGGGGAAATGTAGCTTCAACTTTTTTTTTTTGTTTTAAACTAATTAAAAAACTAATTGCATCACATGATAAAAGGTAATGATACCAAGGAACTGCATCTATTGACATTCCCAGAAACTTCTTCCATTGTTATACGAGTAAAATTATTTATGAATGACATAAAAGAATTTGATGAAAACAATTTTAAAAACGGAACTTTTAATAATGTACTAAAAAGTGCATTTTTTTTTTATTTAACTACATTCTACTTTTTAGTCATTAATTTAAGTCGAGGGGAATGTACTCATCTCGACTTTTTAGTGTACAGAAACATTATGTCGTTTTCTGTTCACTTCTCCTTATTAGTGTCTTCATGCCTTATACTTATCTCAGAGGAAATATCAAAACGCGTAAGAAGGTCATGTGCCGTGATAATGCAACAGGTACGCGGTATCCGATATCACGTGTCTGTTGCGCTAGTCTAGCTACAGTGGGAGTGTTCTCCCACCGATGTTCGAGTATACTGACACACTATGGCGCGTTTTGTACTTCGTAGTCGAAAACTTATAAGAAATCTACGATTTTGGTGTAAAGAACACTTACCATATTTCATCCACCAGCTCACAAATGGACCGACAGGCATGATTGCAAAAAAGTGTTTTTTTCGGGAGATTTGAAACATGTAGATGCTCCATAATTTTGAGCTCGAAATTTTTGACGATTACAATACGTTCTCGTTGTATACTTCGTATACGAGAAAATAAAAAATGGCTGACGCATCTATATATTTGAAGTAATATGGTAAAACCCTCAGACAGTTCGCCACCCCTAACCACTCTACGGATATCGATAACTTTTATTTCATATTAAAACTTATGTCGTCTAGATATGTAGTCAAGGGTCTTCTGCTCCCCACCACTTCCCATTTTTGAACAAAATCGAAAAAGCCTTTCTCCACCATACATTCTCTATGGCGAAAAGCCTTGAGACAGTTCGCCAGCCACAACCACTTGATGGATATCGACAATTCTTATTTCATATGAAATCTTCTGACGTCTAGATACGTCGTCAAGGTCGCCTCCCCTCATTTTTGAACGAAATCGGAAAAAAGCATGTAGAATATGTATGGTGAAGAAATGATTTTTCGATTTCGTTCGAAAATGGGGGGTGGTGGTGGGCATAAAGCACATGATGACATATCTAGACGTCATAAGCTTCCGTATGAAATAAAAATTGTCAAAATCGGTCGGGTAGTTGGGGCTGGGGGATTTCTACAATCTTTACCCATAGGCAATGTACAGAGGAGAAGTGTTTTTTTCTATTTCGTTCAAAAATTGAGGGTGGTGGGGGCAGGCTACCCTTCATTGCAAATCTAGACCTCATAAGCGTCCATATGAAATAAAAATTATCGAAGTCCGTCGAGTAGTTGGGGGTGGCGAACTGTCTGAAGGTTTTACCATATTATTTTAAATATATAGATCCCAACAGTTCCATCAGAATGACGTGTCAAAAATATTATAAAATACCTATTGTAGGTGATGGGAATTGTTTATTTAGGTCAATATCATTCTGTATTTATGGATCTGAAGACTATCATGCCGGAATTCATGAAAAGGTTATACAAAACATTACAACTAGATGAGGTTCATTGAAAGATTTTACAATTTTAAAGGAATGGGTTGTCTGCAAAGAATATGAAATCTACAATGTTTTATGGTCTGTTCCACTGATTGTCATGCAGTATTTAAAACTGAAAAAAGTAGTGGCTGAGTGCAAGGTGGCAAGGACAGTGCTGAGCAAAGTGGGTGCTGGTCGGGAACCCGCCCGGATGGCGGCGAGAGCGGCTAGTATCTTTTAAAGCTTTCCTAATTCCAGTCACTAGTTTTTTTTCATTATAAACAAAATCACTATTTTACTAACTATAAATGGCTTGACTAAACTTTCCAGACTTCATTAGCAAAGATCGTGTATTATTCAGTTCTCCCTATAACGCAGCACTTTTCAAAATTCTACCTAAAATGACTCAAATCGCTTGAGTCGCCATTTCTTTAAATAATGAAAAATTATGCTAAGAAAGAAAAAGGTAAAAGGTTATACTCTAAAGGCAAAATAAACGGTTAGAATTTATTGCTTTCTATTTAAAACTTCATTTTATGCCTCTGAGAAGCGAAAATGGGAAAAAGGCAAAGAATAAAAGCATTTGCTTATGTCGCTTACGTTCAGAAAAAGAGACACGAGTTCCCGTTTGTTACAGCATAAGTCCTTTAAAAGAGCTCCAGGAAATTATCAGGAAACGTTGCTATTCCTGAAAAGTTTTCTCGGCTTGCTAAGAAAAAGTGATCACAGTGTAAGGAGATTTAAAAACACGAGAGAAAGAGAGACAATTACTTCTCAATTTTTTTATTCTCTTTTCCTCCCCTGGAATTTTACATATGGCGCGAAATTAAATTAACTTTTGGCCTAAGGAACAGACGGCCAGAAACAAAAAAAAGCATAAAAGAGTGAACAGCGTTTGAAACGAAAGGTAAGACACCTCAGACCCCAAAAGTCACTGAGAGAGAGTGAGAAGTAGTGCAGCGAAGTAAGCACAAAAGGCTGAAGATGGTGTTTGCGTTTGGCAGGAAAGAAGACGTTAATTTCAATTAATGACTTGTCTATGACGGTTAAAATAAAAAGGGAGAAACTTTTCACGTTTAGGAATTTAAGCTGTGTTTCTCGATCGTTCATTAAAACTGTGGATTTCTCTCATTTCAATGAATGTAATTCTGCTTGCATATTCCTTCTATTAAATCAATTTACTAATTTATTTTATTAAATTAATTATTACGATTTAGTAAAATGAATAGAATTATATAACATAGTTTAATCTAATTTGAAAAGATTCGAACCTTTTCAAACTAAATTAAACTATGTTATTTCGTGAGGTGAAGTGTAGAGCAAATATCTTAATAAAAAGGCAGTCGTCGAAGTCCAAATCAGTTTATTGCATTGCGAAAATAGGCACAATTAAATTAGTTATAGAGTACTCAATAACACTAGTAGATAAGAATTTTAAAAGATTATGAAAATATGAAAGCCAAATAAAGAATCACGCCTAAACCGGCGTGAGTTGCTTCGTGAGTTACGTGATTGAAAAAAGGAAATTGCAACATCGCAGCGAGCTTAAATAATAGTATCTTAAAAACGTGGAAAGTACCCAATTGGAGGCTCGAGAACTAGGGAGACTCTTGCCAGTCTAAGTTAAGTTACAAGTGCTTTATCATAGGATTAAAGTCGAAGTAATTCGTTCGTAATTAAAAATTAACTGGCGTTGAAAAGGATTTATTTTAAAGATAGGAAAATTTCTAAATCATTACATATTATCATTATTTATTTAAATCAGTAAATATCAATAATTTAACAAAAATTATGAAATGTGCTATTTGTTCTACTATTACTGGCTTTCTTTTTTTATAAATTCATATACAGTTTATCTAGGTGTTTCCTATTTTAATAAGCTCTTTTCTTTCTCATTTTATTTCATGGCTTTTTCCCGCACCGACTTTGTGTCATCAATGGTTTAACGCTTTGAACTGATATTACAAAAGTGATATTGGAATTGAACCTCATGTTCTTATGTTCTATTCAGATTGCAAAAACAGATGCAAGAAAATTTTAAATGTTCATACTTAAACGTTCTTGCATTGATTTCATTCAAATAAAATATTAAATAATTATTAAAGCAAATAAATTATACGAAAAATCAAATAAATATTTAAAAGGCTATAACAGTAAGCCACCAAAAGAACAGAACTTTTATAATAAATCAATAATTTCTAGAGCGAATTTTAATGAGACTTGCTTCCTTCAGAATACTCTCCTCCTCGATTTACACACCGCTTCCAATGCATTTTCCATTGCTGGCAATGCTCCTAAGAATCATTTTTCGGGAGGGGGTCGCACACGTAGGTCTCGCGGCGAATTTTCTTTTCTCTCTTCTATTGTTCCAAATCGTCAACCTTTCAAGGGGATTTTAACTTTAAGAAAAAGAGAAAGTCCACGGGGTCAAATTGAAAGCTGAGATACATTTTAGAAAGTTTTTGATATGCATTTAAACAATCCAGCAACCTCTCACTATTTGTGAAAGAATTCATGTTTGCTCATCAGTCAAGAAACGAAGAACATATTTTGTTGCATCTGCAGATTGTCAGTTAAAATTCCGTCAAACGATACTTTTCCGACGCTTCTTAATATCATAGATATTTAAACCATCGTGTATAAGAATCAAAGCATGTTCTTCCTCGACGTGAAGATCGCCAGTTTTCGTGGATTTGGACTTTTAGGATCGTCTTTGGCGGATTTCTGCCTGATTTCAAACTGCAGTGCCATTCATAGCCTTACAACCGTCTAAAAATTATCTATAAGTTGTTGTAACATCTAAAATATTTCAATAAATGATTTTTCCAAATTTACTTAAAATTTCACACAAATCCGTAGCTTTTCCACTTGTGAAAAGTAAAAAATTGTCACTTAAGCAATATATTGGTTCACTATACCACTCATAAAACATTGACAAAATGACAAGGCGTTCTATAGAAAAACTGCAAGTGCAAGCTTAATGTTAATACAACGCTGTACAACGTCATTATAATGGTGTTGGCAGATGGAACTCTTAACGCCATAATTTAAAAATTAAATTACTAATTTCTAACTTTAACTTTTGAATCTTTAAATTTTGAATAAATACAATGTGGTTTAAAAGAAAGTCTATTAAAAAGCACAACGATACAGACTTTTTGACAAAACTGTATTAAATTGGTGACGCAAGCTTAAAATGTTTTATAGATTGTAATATAATATAAACACAATTCGTTTTCTAGAGTTTAACATTTCGGGGAAAATATTCTGTTGTCAAATAACGAAGCATTATAGCATCTGATCAGCTGCTTACAATAAAAATCAACATAATTTTAAATAAAAAGCATTGAGAAAATTAATCGGAGTAATATTTAAATTATAAAACAATCAGCGTTCAAAAGCATAATTAAATCAAGAAACTGCACATTTCGTAGCAATATCGCCACTCAAAATTAGTCATAGGATTTAATGATTGTTAGGTCAAAAGTTATAATAATGCCAATTTTAATTTAAAAGTGAACTTCTTCGTGAAAACCTATTCAATATACATTTACCGAAGAAATATTTTTTTCAAAATTTTAATAGATGACATTTGATTCAACTTTTAAGAAAATCACAACATTCCCAGAACAAAATCTAAAGTCTTCATATCAGAATATATTTTACCTAGAGAGTAACCTCATCCTTTCTCTAAAACACGTACGACAACAGGCGTAAATACATTACTGGGGTTTCATTTTCAGACACATTATTGGTTATTCGAGGTTGAGAAAAACCGACTTTCTGAGGAAAGAAAAACTTTGCTTGAACTGAAATCCAGTATTCAAAGAATCGATGCATCCCCATCCCCCTTTCAACGCTTCGTTTGGATTCTGGCCTTGCTGTGTGACGGTAAGACATTGCAAACTTTGACTTCCATTGTACAACCAGATTATGGGAGTCACCATCAGACTTTTCCTACTCACATCCTTTATCGAAATTTGCGTCCTGGCCTTTACTATCTCTTTCCATTGAATCCATAACCAAAAAACATGAGTTGGCCTATAATGCACAAAATTTTCAAAGAAGTTAGCTTTCTTTCTTTTGATATCGTTTTTATTTAGATTTATTTACATTGGAATGTAAAAAGTGTGTGAGATAGTACTATAGTAAACATCTTGATGCGTCATAATCTAGTGTATTTTTGCGACGGTGTGGAGACTTAAGATTAGGTTATTTGTAAGTGTCGTTGATGCTGTTTATTCTAGGTAAAAAATGTGATGATAACGTCTTCTTGTAAACAATTTTTATGCCATTTTCGTCATTTAACTTAGTTTTAAAATTTTACTGTTTTTCGAAAAAAAAACACCCATGTTGCTTCCAAAGCAGGGACATGTCAAATAAATCAAATTTTCCATGTCTTCAAAATATAGATACATTATTAGAATGTAGAAATAAAGACCATGGATTTCTGGTTGCATTCTAGAAAAAGTAATCAAATCTTTCACAATTCCAGGTAATATTAAAACAATACTCAGTTTTAAGTTTTTCAGTTTTTAATGATTTTGGCAAGAAAATGCCAATTCTCAGATAATAAAAGCCATTAACTTACTCACTACAAGTTTACCTTAGTAAATATATCTCTAGAGATTAACTAATTACCACTTATAAAAGGACTCGACCAATGATTTACATTAAAAGCAGGTTGCGGTAGACTAGTAGGTAAGGCCTTGGCTTTGTGGCCGGAGTTCTCCAGACCCAGAAACCCGATTCCACTATTGAAGATCCGTCGTTTATGGAGCCTGTTGCACGCTAAATCATACGTAGAGGCTCAAACACCATCCCGTGGGTGTGGAGCGGAAGCTTGGAGAGAGGGGTGACAGCTCCGGCGCCATCCGACTGCGGTTTAAAATTACAGCCCGTTCCGAAGTAGCCCTCGTGTTGCTTCAAAACGGAACGTTAATAATAACTAAAAATAAATTGTATTGAAATCGAAATAATTTTCGTCTTAAACTGAAAATTATTCTATCTTAACTTACTGAATATTTAAGGCAGACTTTTATTGAATATTAAAATAAATATTAAGAGCAAATTTAAAAGTTCATTTTGTTGTTTCAATAATTACTGACTCCAAATGAAAAAATATATCTTTATCTCGTTTCAGTAATTAAATAAATAATTAGTTTAGTAATTAAATTATTAGAAAATAAATTATGCGCATATTTGTTAAAAGAATTTCAATTTATGTTAAGATTTTTTTAAAAATTCAAAATATGTCCTATGTATATTCTTTGTAAAAGCTTTATTTGATTTTAACGTTTTAAAGATTAAAAAAAATGTTGTTTTTAAATGAATGTTTTTAAAATGAACATTCGATTCGGCGAGTTTGAAATCAATCCACAATCCTCCTGAAACCGAAATTTCGGGGGTTTTTACACCTGAAAACGTTTTAGGCATGTAATCTTTTTAATTCGAAACACGAAATACTACACGCATCCGTACATTGCTTATACTGAAGGTTTCATTTTGAGAAATATTATTAGTTCAACATAGGAAGAAAATGACTTTCTGGAGAGAAAGCTTTCTTCAGTGCATTCCAAGATTCCGGAATTGATAGTTTTTTTCCTTCAACTCATCGTTTAGATTCCAGACCCGCGGTCCACTGCGACAGTAAGATATTACAAACTTTTGAGTTCCATTTCGTTGTCGGAAAATGGGAGTAATCATCGGATCCCTTCCCGCGTCCATTATCTCCATTTTATCTCTCATTCCTCCCCCTCCACCATTTTCTTCGACCCCCAAGCAAAAAGGACGAATCGGCTTGCCACCAGAAGCTTTTCAAATAAGGATAGCTTTCTTTTTTTGTTCTCTTCATTTATTTTTTTAAATGGGCTTATTTACATTGAAATGGAAGAAGTTCATTGTATTCATTGTGTTATGCTGAATTATTTGATGCGTAATTTGAAGCATTCCATGGGATTCACAGAAATGGCTCAAGGTCATGTCTAAGGGTCTTTGATTTCTTAATTGTCTTTTAACCACTGCACTGTACCGGGCGCATATATACGTTAAGGTGGAGTGAAGAAAAGGAAAGTCGTAAATTTGTAGAGCCTGTATGTGGAAAAGTTGCCTTTTACAAAGCTTATTTATAATACGAAATCTCAGCTAAATCAAATTAAATTTTTGGCTGCCCAAATAACTGTCCTTTAACCCCTGCACTGTCCCGGGCGTATATATGCATATTTACAAAATATCTCACTCTTTAATTTGTTGCTCGTAATATAAATGGAATTTCGGGAATCTGAACATTTTTTTAAAAATTTTCTAAAACATTTTATAAAAAAATGAAGGAAAAATAACAACCACGAATCAGAAACGAGGTTAATATTTATTCCTAACTTAAAAGAAACCTTTGAATTGGTATTTAAGAATGAACACAGCACCCTAATTAGGAGAAACCTCCGGGGGGATGACACTGAAATTAATAAGGAGACCACGCCTTTCCTAAGCATGCTAGTGCTACTGAATGACCCGGCTCCAGAGAATAGAAAATTTGGTCTCTGTGACCGACGAAATATTGACACCATGACGTGAAGAACATGCGACGAACGATCAGAGAGAGGTGCATCATCACCAATGGGCCCAAAAGAGCAACATCACCATTGTTGTACCCACCAAGTAAGTGAGACTCTGTCAATTTATACCGCAATTTCTCATCCCCATATTTAAGGTGCAACTTCGGTGGGATTGATATTGAAGATAATTCATATCGAAATCACCCCGACCAGGCTCAAACCTTTCCGGTGCATCTGTATCTCAGACGCTGCAATAGCTCGAGTGCCGAGACCGGAGTCATAGTAGCCATCACTGGCCACAGCCCGACTCCTATCGCACTATCATCAGCAGTGGGCAATCCCAAGCCATTATTGTTCTCACCAGGGAAGTGAGACCCTGCCAACTAATACCACAATTTCTCATCCCTATATTTGAGGTGCACCGTCGGTGTAATTGATATGGAAGATAATTCATCTCGAAATCACCCCAATCTGGCGCAAACCCGTCCTGTGCATCTGCATGACAGACACTGCAATAGCTCGATTGCTGAGACCGGAGTCATAGTAGCCATCAGTGGCCACGGCCCGACCTCTCCCTTACGAGGCACGCATTATCACCGGCAGTGGACAAGCCCAAGCCATTATTGCGCCTACCAGGGAAGCGAGACCCGCTTACTTATCCGGTCGTTTCTCATCCACGAACTGGTGCCCCCGGGGGATTGAGATTGAAGATAAGAAAAAGTCCACTTCTTTCCCAGAGGCTAATCTCTACTAGAATATCTGAGACGTTCTAGATTTTGGGAAGATCGCTTATAAATATCAGTCCTGTGCCTTTGGACTTCTAGACAAGGAGCTTGACAATGTAATGTCAGTAATAATATAACTTTCTAAGACTTACAATAATTGTTTATATACTGATATAATTAGTCAACTCTTCAGTTCAGATCATTAAAAATCAGATCTGCCAACTGGTCTCCAATTTCATTCTTTCATTGAGTAGGAAGTTCAGTAATCAAAATAAAAAAAGAACAAGATCAAGATATTAAAAAAACACCAAGAAATCTTTCTAGTTATACCATGGACTCTTCTAATGACACTATGGATACTTATGTTATTATCTAAGTTTCCTTGTTTTAGTTTTATTTAATTGATTTCAAAATCTTTCATTTTCTTTATATTGCTAAATTGTTTTTCTTCTGGTATGCCTCCACTCGTTTCCATCTAAACCGATTACAAAGAATAGTAATGATTCTAGATACGGAAACATGATGTGTTGTTATATATATATATGTGTGTGTGTAATAATCTTACTTAATTTTACTTTAAATTCTAATATTATATATTTTAAAATCCTAGTACTATATTAATGAATTCCAAAATCGCTTTTCTTAAACTCCAGTTTCGTTTTATTCCCTGCTCTGGAGGTATATTCAATCTCGCGTTTTGGCATATTTATTACTAAAAGAATATTCTATTTACTTCCACGCGCCTACACAAATCGCGAAATCAGCGACTTATTGCCGCCATGCTTTTCCCTAAAACACTTACGTAATTTACTAAAAATAGCTATTACTCCCTTCCTTTGATCACGTGTCTATATGTTAAATCCCTACCTGAGGAAATGCAGGTATTTTCTGTTTGCTTTTTACTTGAAACTTAAACCAAAATGTACGTATATTCCGTCACTTTCCCATTATAAAGGTAAATTAGATTATAACTCTGCTTTTTGCTGACTACAACCACGAATACCTTTCATATATATATATATATATATGTGTGTGTGCTTGTGTGTGTGTGCTTGTGTGTGTAATCTCTTAATTATATCACCTTTGAGCAAGCGTAATATTTGTTGCCAGTCATCTTATTTTTATAGAGCGCTGGGAAAATTCAATAAACTATTTTTTTGTTTCTGAAAATTACACATTGCATATTTATGTACCTTTACCATTACCTTTACTTTTTCATGTTTAATTCACAAATATTTAAATTAAAAAATATATCCTACAGTATGCTTGAGTAATTTATCTCCACGATCGTCCATAAACGTCACCAACAGGGGTCTTAAAGAGTATATCTAGAAATTCAATAGTTTCTTCCGTCAACAGCAAGAATTAAGCAGAAGTCAGATCATTCATAACAAATCCTCAAAGGTATCATTCGTTCCCGAAAGTTAAAAAAGAGAGAAAGTCCATTTCTCTTTCTCGGACACTAGCTTTTACCAGAATATCTGACACATGCTGGATTTTGGAAAATTGATTTATGTGCCCCAGCCACGCGTCTCAGGACTTTCAGAATCCAGATCTTGACGTATGGAATGTCAGTGTTAGTATAACTTCCTAACGATTCAAGTTTGTGGTGATATAACATTCGTTTGTGTTCGCGTAAGTGTAATTAATAGCCGCAGAAGATTTTTTATAGTATGTTTTTGTTGCCAATTTGTGTCTTACTTTATTTGCTCGAAAAAATAGTCGTGTATGTGTAGAAATAATGAAATAAATTATTTCTAAAATTCAATATTTTTGTTGTAGGAAACCAATTTTTTCTGTGTTTTTGGCATAACCGGATGAATTGACATGTCTAAAATTATTTGTTCATATTTTACGGAATTACTTCCTTCTTTCTTGAATAATTACAGGTGTTTATGATATATTGATTTCTTATATGTCTATTGGATGATAGTATTTTTTTGCTACACTTTTACGATTTTATTATGAGTACTCGTTCTTGTATGCTAACTGCAACTGTTCTCCTTTTTTGTTGCTGTTGTTCTATTCTGTATTATTTTCCAACCATCTGTTTTCTTTTATAATTATTATAATTTTGACTTTTTTATGTCTTGTTATTGAACAAGAAATTGTGTATATTATTTGTTAATTTTATTACTTTTGTGAATAAAAGTGCTTAATTTTAGCATATACTTTATGAGCAGCCGACCTTAAGTTAGAAACTGCAATTTTCAGTTTGCTCAGTGGAACTGATTGTGTGAAGTTGGTTTGTATGCCAAGGTGCGCAGTTGTGTGTACGGCCCCTCACCGATGGTCACTTACTGATCCTACACCAACTGTAGTTTGTTCATTATAAATTAGAACTGTGCTTCGAATATCGACTATGCTGATTTCTTCAGAAACCGAAATTTGTTTGTACGTAAGGACAGGTCAAATTATCATTTAACTATTTATGGGCTGTTTTTTACTCATCACTTCATTCATTTAAAATACATTGGAAATATTTTGAAATTTAATGTAAATATAGAGTTGTTTTTAACGAATAAGACAAAAATTATTTAATTTTCTTTGTTGCTTGTTTTTTAAAATTATTTCATGAGTTGAAATCTGTGAAACAAATTAATAACTTGTTTGTGAAGTTAGGCTTTTAACTGCTTTAAGATACGGAGTAAAATTGTTCAACATATTATAAGCAGACAGATGTTGATACTTCATGATTCTGAAACCTTTAAAATGGTTAAATCGATTTTGTTTAGTAATAAATGAAGTTAAAAAAAGATTATATCAAAGGTCCTTTCAATTAATGTTTACCGGGTTCTTGATAGCTATGCATCTTGACGACATATTAGTGTTGCAACAAATTATAAAAATGCATAACTGTTTCAAAAATATCAGTACAATAAATAGCACCAATATATCTACATCATCTAATACAAAAGAATTGTATCCAATCAGAAGTATATATGCACAGAAAACAGTACAATAAAAATTATTTTCAAAATTCAAATGGAACTTAAAGACAACGATATAAGGCTGAGTACAAGGAGCTCGAAATTTTAAATAATTTCTATAAAAGAGTTAATAGCTGACTTAAAGTATATCACTATAAAACCATAAAATGAGATCATTCTAAAATTTTCTGGAAAAATCAAGCAGCTTTGCAAGATAATAAAATAATATTCAATATTATAGGTTTTATTTAATTACTAAATTTGGCAAGAAATTCCCAAATGTCTTAATGTCTTTGCCCCTTTCAAGACTTAAAATTAGATATTTAATATATCCAATTTTAAGAATAGGAAGTATTTATTTAATTCTTCTTATTAAATAGCGATAAAATCTGTAATTATTTTAAATGATTGGTTAATGAAAATTATTTTAATAAAAGCAAATTTAAAAACACACATTCATTAGTGTACTAAAAGTTAGACTAAAAAAATTATTTTTAATTTTCAATCGGTAATTTATAATTCATTGCTATAATTATTATGGAATCATGTAAACACTTTTTCTCAAATTCAGTATGTAAACAATCAACAAGAAAAAAATAGTAAATTAAAAAAAAGTTTAAAAAAGTTTTTTACAAAGTAAGTAAATTTAAAACTAGAACAAGAAAATATATTTTAATTAGAATACAATAAAATTAAAGTAAAATAACAAAAGAATTTTTTAGTAGAAAGAAATAAAGTTAAAAAATTACGACAATGTTCAAGAAGCGCGCGATTGCAGCACCTGAACAAAAAACAAAGAACAGTAGACTGATAAAAATCATACAAATATAGCCAAAAGTAAAAAGTTCTCAAATTCACTATCAGTTGGCACCACTTGTATGGAAAAATTTAATTAAATTAATTTTTAACTGATAATTTAGCTCTGAAATACTTAAATAGTGTATTTTCATCGAGAACAGCAAGTGTACAAAAATTAAAAACTCTAGCATATGAGGAAGTAAGGTGAAATACGATTACGAAATTCCATCTTCATAAACTTGAAACAAAACAAGTTGAATGAAAGTACGTAGGAAAATATATTTCGCCAAATAAAGTTTTTCATTTCCTGCAGAGTGATCTTTTACCAAAATTATTATTTGGGCTCTGACCCAGCTACTACCCAAATCACCATCTATCTACCCAGCAGCAAAATTCAACATTTTTCCCATCCCATCCCTTTTCGACGAAAGTATATTTCTTATTTTAAATCACAAAATATTGCTCGCGTCCATGCATTACACCTACCCACTTTTCTACTGGTTTCATTTTGAGTCATATTATTGGTTCTCCAAGGGAAAAAATGACTTTTCAGGGAAGAAACACTTTCTTGAGCGGAAGTCCAAAATTCCAAAATCGATACATTTTTCCCCCGTCAACTCACCGTTCGGATTCCAGACACGGCGTGTGCTGCGACAGTAAGACATTACAAACTTTGAGTTCCATTTTGCTGTCGGATAATGGGAGTGATCATCAGACCCCCTTCCCGCGTCCTTTATCGACATTTGATCTCTTCCCCGCCTCTCCATTTTTTCCATTCTCAGTTGGCTTGGAATGCGAAAGAAAGTTTTCTAAAGAGGGTAGTTTCCTTTCTTTTTAATATCATTTTGAAATGGGTTTATTGACATTGGACTGAAGGATGTTTGTGGCATAGTGGTGAGGTGGGAATTCTGTGCATTATTTTGGCATTCATGCATATGGTTTAAAAAAATAGTGAAGAAGATAGTTGATGCTGTTCACTTTAGCTTTAAGAATTCAATGGTTTTTCTTTGCTAAAAGTTTTTTTTGGGCCATTCAAAGAGAAACCATCGTGTTTGAAAACAATACTTATTTTTTCTTTTATGAATTATATTGTGCTGTACAACATAGCGGGGAAAACATTAAGCAATAAAGCATCTTTTCTTCTTTTGAAGTGACAACTTAGTTTACTTCTTGAGGGCCCGTTTTAGCCCTTTAAAGGCCAATTTTTTCTAGTAATGGTGTAATAAAATAACTTTGGGATTGAGATTAATTTAAGAAAAGAATTTCATTTAACTTATTGGATGTTATTAATTTTTTGTTAATTAATTCTATAAATTAAAAATTAATTATCAAGTGAAGACGCTTCGATATGGTTCGAGATAAGAAACAGCAGCCTCTATATTTTTATTTCATCGACAAATTTTCCGAGAACTTGCGCCAATCTCAGAAATGACATTTAACCAGCGAGAGTGGTCTCCCCTAAACTTTCTCGTATACTTCCTAAGTGGAGATTCGTCAAAATCTCGAGTTCGAATTTCTTTTGACGATTACAATACTTTCTCTCTGTATACTTTGTATATGAGAAAGTGAAACAAACAAACAAACCTGAAATCAAATATCTGTCGCCACGTTTCAAAAAAATATTGCTTTGAAGCAGGCGCGATAAAATAGGCAATGCAATGAATACTAAAGCGAAAATTCGGCTTTGAAATTGAATTCCCAAGAAAACAATTTATGCTACCACAACCGTAACAATTGCAAAAGCGCGTAAATAAAAGATTTGCTGAAATAATGAGATCGGTTTGAATTTTATTTACAACAATCAAAAAATTGTTACAATTTATGTTTGAAAACATTATTTATTGTTGTAAATAAAATGTACAACAATAACAGATTGCTACCAGTACTTTGCGCATAAGAATCGGATGAAAAGAAATTGAATATGCAATTTGAACGCCGCTTTTCGACGGATTTGGCCCAAAATTTTATACGGACCTACATTCATGACGATAAAACTGTCTACCAAATTTTATCCATCTAGCTATTCGAGTTTTTGAGTTATAGCGTTCACATGACCTCGAACATACAGACTTCCCGTTGACAGATTTTGTCCAAAATTTGATAGAAACCTACAAATTATGTTTAAAGACAACATACCAAATTTATCTCCGCAGCTCTAATAGTTTTCGAGTTATCGTGTTCACAGACAGACGCACAGACAGACATGATTCCAAAATTGTGTTTTTCGGACTCGGGAAGGTCTAAAACGTGGAGATTTGACAAAATCTCGAGTTCGAATTTTTTGACGATTACAATACTTTCTCTTTGTATACTTCGTATACGAGAAAGTAAAAATTGATTAATTTGGTGGTAAGTATAGTTACCATGGCCTTAGAAAGGGTTAATAATTGTATACCTATTAAGCACGTGTATCTTTTGTTGTCAGTCATGATGTTTCTTTGCTGCTTGGGAAACATTCGACATATATAATTTTTTTCTGATAATCATGATATCCTTTGCCGGTTTATCTATCACATATTTACTCTTAGAAACTATTACACGTGATTTATTTGTGCTTATTTAATGAAAATTTGAATTAAATTTCAATGATGAAATATCTAATTTCTTGTAATGAGTTAGACTTGGGGCTGTCCAAAATTGTAAAATTTATGCATTTAGAAAAAGTTATTATGCGAATTTATTCGGCATATTTTATCACTTGACTGTGCAATCCATTTTGGAATCATATCCATGTGAAGGTTTCATTCATCTCAAATGTTGAACCTTTTAAAAATGAGAGGAAATTCGATAAAGATTTACAGCAAATTTAAAAATAAAGGCTTAAAAAAAATTGAACCCTCAAAAAGTTCTATACTTTAGAAATACACTTATTATTCATAACACGTGCATGCGATTACGAAATAAAACTCATAAAATTTTGAAAATAACTGACTGTCCTTATAATTTTATGAATGCATTCCTTTTAGTCTAACAAATTAAAATCTTATCAATAAAAGAAAATATAAATCCTCTTATTATCATGGTAGGGAAAATGAAATAATATTTTAGCTTGTTTTTAGATTTTATTTATTGCTTTGAATATGACTTCAGAAAATCTGCCTTTGTTAGTTAAAGCAAAACAAATTGTTGAGCTATATTTATGTTGTTCCAATATATTTTAGTTATATCTTCGATTACTAATCTGAAACTTGTGGTAATTGGAAGCTATCTCTTCCCTAAAGATATTAGCTAACGGCAAAAGTGCTTTGAATTTTAATATCTTCTGTGAAACAGACAACCTTAAAAAATACCTCCTGATAAAATATTAACTTTCCAAACGCCACCACAAAGCCCGGTTATTATTGAATTTTATTTGTTACTTAGTACCTGTCAAAATTTCATCTTTACTTTTAATAACAGATTCCCTTAAAGCTGACATCGCAAAGAAAAACAAAGGATCTAATGATAAAATGCATTTATTTCTTGTTTTTCAAATAACTAAAAATATGCTTAAAGAGAGAATAAATTTTATAAAACCAGTTTTTAAACACACAATTTTATTAGTGCAGTAAAATTAATTTTTGTATTTTAATTATTTTCTAATTTTTAATTCATTTTTAAAAATATTTTGGAACCTCGAAAATAATTATTTCTCAAATGTGCTGGCAGGTGGCGCCACTCATGTGGAATCCAAATTTAATTAAATAATCGATTAACTAATATTAAAGTTCTGAAAACATTAAAATAAGATAATGCCGACGAGAACCCATAAGATCTAGGAAATTTAAAACCACTAGGGCATCAGGAAAGGAACGTAAAATCGATTACAAAATTCCATCTTTACAAACATGAGACAAGTTAAACAGAAATGTGTAAAAAAGGGACGTATTGAAAGGAGAAAATAAATGGTGTTAGAATTTACGACATTCAATTTAAGCTTTCATTTTATAGTTGTGAAAAGTAGCAGAAAGGCAGACAATAAAAATAATTGCCTATTTCGCCTATTTACAGAGACGAGCGAGTTCGCGTTTGTTGCATCATTCGCCCTTAAAAGAGTTCCAGGAAATTATCAGGAAACGTTGCGATGCCTTAAAAGTTTTCTTGAAGATTTTGAGAAAAAGTAATAGCGTTTCTAGAAGAGTTAGAAAACGAAAGAGAGAGAGAGAAACGCGATTATTTTTTTTTACAATCTTATTCTCTTTTCCTCCTCTGGAATTTTACATTTGAAGCGCGAAATTAAATTAACTTCTGGCCTAAAGAACAGACGGCCAGAAACAAAAGGAAAATGAAAAAGAGAGTGAAAACCGTGAAGCGGAAGGCGAGACAACTCAGTCTCTCAAAAGTCATTGCGGAAGTTAAAAGCGAAGAAGGTAAAAGTGAAGAATGAAAAGTCTAAAAGGTGTTTAATACTGGAAGAAAAGTATTAATTCCACTTGTCTATGATGGTGGAAAAAAATGCTTTTAAATTTTAAAGAGCAGGTTGCAGTTTCTCAATCGGTTATACAATCAAACCTATCTATATCGATATTGTAGGGACCAAGAACATTTTATAATGCTTATTAATTCATCTTCCAAATAGCAGCTGATATAAAATTTTATTTAATAAACACATTAAATACTAACTGATGCCCTCGACTTCGTCCGCGTAGTAACACATTATTGGTATCTTGTTGCTCGGGATGAAAATACTTCATGTCTAATAGTTTTAAAGCAATATATACTTTCATATAAAATATTATAATAAACATGGAAGCATAGTTTCTAAATAATAAAAAACTATGGCCTTGACATTTTGATGAGGTACTAACGTTTATTACCGTTTGAAACCTTAGACCGCTGCTGAGTAAAACACTTGAACCTTTGCCAGTTGATGGATGCGTGACTCACAATGTCAGAATTGAAAATAAAGCTTTCAATCACCATTGAAACGTCACCGTATACCAGGTAGGACAGGGAAGAGAGTCATGCGCCGTCACCATGTATTTTTACTATTTCTGCAAGGTATCTGTAATCTATTAATTACAACAATTTCTACATCCGTAATAGTACTCAACCTAATAGATTAAGTTGGAATAACCGCCATTCAATATCCGGGCTAAAAGGATTTTAAGAACCATAATTTAGAAAAAAAAATCGGTTAATCATGTAGAAAAATCGGTAACTATGTAGAGCACAGATATAAATTAAAAGCAAAAGAATTAAAAAGTAGGGGGAGTTGGGGTAGATTGATATGCGGGAACATTGATACAGTTCTTAAATTTTGATGATTGGAATGACTAAAGATGTTCACATCCCCTCATATAGATTTCACTGTAACCCTTAGCACACGGTAAATTTTTCGGCCATGTTAAGTCAAAAGTTAATTTACAAATGAATCAAACCGCTAATCTTCTAGTCGAAGTAAATTTTATTCTAAGTACGTGTTGTATTATTTCTTTCACTAATTACATTTTCCTGCCAGAGAATCTACTCCAAAGGTAGGAAAAACATTTATTTTTCTGAACTATATTAATTTTTTAGGGTTTTCGCGTTTATTTTGCGTGACTATTTGTTCTAAGTAAATAAGTCTCTTGAGGCAGATTGATGCAGTTGACTACGGGGCATTGATACGCATCTTCTGTGTGTAGCAAAGAGTGTTCAATGTGCTCGGAGTGGCAAAATGCCATGAAAATGTTAAGGCAGTGCAACGGGCATGGCAGGAGGAGTTTCACAACTAGAACTGGCCTGAAAGAAGGACTGCAGGCCACATGATTGACACGAAGTCTACTCACTCGTGAAGGATGGATTCCAGAACCACCTCACTGCTGTCCTTGCTTGCTTGTCTTCGAACCCCTTTATCATTAATTGCTTACTAAGTAATTTCAATATATATCATTAAAATCTTTTCATCGATTCGTTTCAAACATTACCCGCTGGGCCACCCTGTAAATAGAATAACTTTTAAGTGTTTATTTCGAAATATATCCTCATTTTTATTTAGTGTTTTTTCTTCTTTGTATACAGAAAAATTCAGCATCTGTGCAACAAATTCGCTGGAGGCGTAAGCAGCATAACGGTGATTCTGAATCACATACTACGGTGTTGGAAATTCTTTCTTCACGAGCTACAGTAAAAAAAAGGATTTATTTAGTGTCTTTTTCTTGTTTGTAAAGTCCTACCTGATTTTTAAGAACGAGAGATGGATCGGTGAATGGTATTTATTTTCATTGAGAAGTGACTACTGCGAACTATATTTAATAATGCATTTTGAAAAAAGAAGAGCAAAAGAAGACTATATTGATTTGGTCAATTAGTCTATCGCTAACTTATGGCAGATTCAGCTATACTAAACTTGTGACAGATTCAAACTTACTATTCACATCAATTTGAATCTGTTATTCATTTGTAATAATATGTGTGAATTATCTCACTGTTCCAATCTGCTTTTATTTTCTGAAAGAACAAAATTTCATACTAACATAATAGCCAAGATCTGTCTCTCGGTAACGCTCTGACGTCACCAACAATAAAATTCGCGCCATAGTACTAAGAGACGTTAAAGAGCATTAGAGAACCTAAATTTCAGTAAATTTAAATTTAGAAGAGTAATTTTCGTTCTAATTGTAAATTTAATAGCTCTAAAATAGTGAAATAAAATTTGCTATCGATTGATATAAAATTTATCTCGCTATGATCAATAGTTCTCGAGAAATTTTAAATTATATTAATCATATATTTCAAGTTAATTTTCGTTTTTTTAATAGAAAGCCGTAAATTACGTCAGTGGTATATCATGCGCGTGATATAGTTTGGACGCCACGATGCATCTGATTATTTATTGCAATCGTGATGATATAATTGGATAATATTTTTTGGCAACGTTTGAGAAGCAGAGAAGTGCTTTGTTGTGATTAGAATTTCGAAAAAGAATTCCTTTGAAATTTTAACTTGCGTTTGACAAGCTGAGAATTTCATGGTTATTGAATTGTAATAAATTTGTTAAACAACGAAAAATACTTCACTCGTAATGTTGTTTAATTTATTGAATAAAGAAAAGATTTTTAAAATAAAATTATTAAAATAAAAAAAAAGTGTCAGAAAACAAACAGATAAAATTATTTTTTTGAATAAAGAAATATTTAAATAATATGCAAATTAAAAAAAAGTATTTCCTGTCATAAAACATATGTTTATTTTATTTGTTTTCAATCAATGTTAAACATTTCTCTCGCATATATATCTATCTGTTTTTCATACTTTTTTTATTTCTTAAGTACTCTGCTAATGTGCCTGCGATTTTCTTCTGCATTTTTCCTTAATAAATCTTTGAAAATCAGATCTGAGATATTGTTGGCAAGCTAAAAGCCCGTCTTAAATTATTTGAGCATTGATAATCAATAATAAGTTCAAAAAACTTGAGTCAGATGAAATCTCAAAAAGGCAATGAAAATTCAATAATATAAAATATGTGAAAAGCAACTTTTGAAAATAAGAACTAGCTACAATATTTATATTTAAGTAAGATATTTCTACATTGATTACAAATGATGCTTTTATCTAAAAAGTTATGTTTTTTTACCAAAATGATATTTATTCGCTATCTTTCGTTTGATTTAGTGCATATAAAATATAATTTTTCTTCTAAATAAGTTTCTAATTTATAAATAATTTTTTCTAATGTAAATAATTTACCTTTCTTCCAGATGTACACGCAATCAATATGTCTCCAACAGCAAAATTCAACATATTTAACATCACTGTACTTTTCGTCCAAAACTTACTTTTCCTTACTTTAAATCATAAGATATTACTCGTTTCCATACACTGCACTTACCAGTTTTTCTCCAGGTTTCAATTTGGGTCACATTATTGGTTCTTCGTGGGAAAATATGACTTTTTTGGGAAGAAACACTTTCTTCAGAGGAAGTCCAAAATTCCTAAATCGATACCGTTCGATGAATCATTCTGATTCAAGACACGCCATGCGCTGCTACAGTAAGACATTACAAACTTTGACTTCCATTTTGCTTTTGGATAATGGGAGTTATTATCAGACCGGATTTCTACGTCCTTTATTGACATTTGATCTCTTCCGTTCCCCTCTATTATTCTTCCGATTCGCACGCAAAAGGAATGATGTGATCTACAACTCGGAAACTTTCCCAAAAAAGATGGTTCTCCTTCTTTTAAATATGGCTTTTAAACTATTTTATTCATACAGGAATGGAAAACATTTGTTTGGCGGAACAGAACGCCGCGTCGTCTCTTACCCTCGTAGCCATGGCCATTCAGGTCCACGAACTGTTTCATGGGCAAGACAAGGGGATTTTATTATAAATAAACAGACATTTACATTATATACAGTACAGATATTTTAACTATTGTATAATTTCGTTTTGGTATTCTTTTCTTTCTTGTTGAATGCGAGACACTTGATTTTGGAGGCACGTAATGATCACTCACTGGAGACACAATCTCAATCATATTTTGCACAAGTTTTGAAAGGAGGCTTTAGTATCTTGGGGTGGGGTTGGTTATTTCAACTTGTTTCTTCAGCAATGTTTGTTGAACGTTTGTTTGCCAGACACAATGTAAGAAATTACGTACTGAATGTTATACTTTATGCGTGAGGTGTAAAGAAATAAAATCATATTAGAATTGGGGTAATGATGTGAGTAGTGTTGCAGTGTTACAAATAGCTTTTCGATGTTTTTAAAAGTAGAAAAAATGAAAAATGAGCGAAGAAGGGTACTTTCCCCAATTCCTTGACAATTCTAGATATGCTACAGGAGAAAGAAATAAGAAATTGTATTTATTTAATAAGGTTTAATAATTTCTGAAAACGGAAGATATGAAACCGCTGAAGGAGTTAGAAGTGACTATGATACATCATTATTTAGTACCATATTTCAATAAAGGAGAACGAAAGTAAGTCTTAAACTTTTAGTCACATATTTTAGTTATATTACCAGTCACTGAATATACAGGGTGGTCATTAAAGTCCCTTACCACCCTTTTAACTAACGAATGGCTGCGCATACCTTCATAAGAGTGGTGTCTAGGCATGGTAAAGTGATTATGCACGCCTAGATGAAACCACTTACAGCGCCACCTAGTGGAAAATGGTGGAGTTAGCATTATTATCTCTAAAATGGTACGAGATAGAGGAAAAAATGAATTACAAAGTTGTAGGGCATCATCGATTTAGTACATAAAGACACCTTATGGTCATGAATGCTGAAAACAGAACTCTTAAAATGCACATTTGTTTGTTTGAAGCTTCCTAAACTGTTAGGTCACGAAACTAGGCTACACCGTGTGTAGCGTGAAGTTCAAGCAAGAGTCCAGAAGTGCATTGTAGCTGACGGAGTGAAGTTTGAGCATCGAAAATAAAGGTATCTTGTGATAACTAGTTTTTTTCCTTTCTAAGAATGTTTTGTCACGTGTCAGTGTAGGAAATCGCGAACAAACAAATACGTGTTTTAAGCGTTCTGTTCCAAGCATTTAAGACCACAAGGTGCCTTTTTGTGCTAAATTGATGATGCTCTACAACTTTGTATCTCATTTTTTTCCTCTATCTCGCACCGTTTTAGAGATAATAAAGCTAACTCCACCATTTTCCACCAGGTGGCGCTGTAAGTGGTTTCATCTAGGCGTGCATAATCACTTTACCATACCTAGACACCACTCTCGTGAAGATAGCTGCAGCCACTCTGTAGTTAAAAGGGTGGTAAGGGACTTTAGTGGGCACCCTGTATATATATAATTAAATTATTATTCACTTGCACTAATTAGAACATATTTTTACGTTGCGCTTTCTAAAATTCAGTTATAATTTTCAGCAATTTGGAAATTTGAAATCGTACATTGTGGTATGGTTATGAAAGTTATTAAGTTATAAATAAAACTGTCTGATGTATGGTGTCCTACAGAATAAGATTTGAATCATTTATATCATAAGCAGATGTAAACTATCCTAGTATAATGCTTGAAGAACTTCTACAAATAGGTATGGAGCAACAAGAATTAGACATAACTTATGACATTCATATTATTATTACGAATTCTGTAAGTGCAATGACTTGATGGCAAGGTTTTGCGACTTGGTGATGTTTTAGCGGCATATTTGGCTACTTGGCGTCACGAAATTTCTACCTTTTTCTAGAAAGTTCGGCAGTCTCCAATGAGTATTATAAAGCCTCGCTGCAATCGTTATAAGTTCAATTGCTGTTTTGCTTTAATCGAGTAAGCGTAACCCGCGATCGTCGGTGACGAGGCAGCTGAATTTAGCCGAATGACTAAGCCACTTTGCTGTATATTGTTTTGATTTTTTACCGTGCTCTGTGCTGTGAGCTGATTTGAACTGTTGTAGTCTTTTAAAGACTGAAATGCTCTTGCTTTATCAACTATAAATATTTTAAATAACAGCTTTAAATAAATTTCTGTTTGTGCCGTCTTGATTAAAGTCCATTCAATCCAAGAACCTGTCCGAATCGTAGCAACATATACCAAAAGTCTCATTAGTTTCCAGAAAAGAGAAAGCCCACTTCTTTACCAGACGCGAGTATACAAGAATATCCGACATGTCTTGGATTTTGTGAAGATAATTTATTCGCCGCAGCCATTTGCCTCTGGGCTTGCAAACTCGAAGCTTGATAAAAGGAATATCAGTAGCATTATAAATTTCCGAAGTCTTACAACCAATGTGTTAAAAAATATCGGGAATGCTGTTGTAAAACAAAAGGTATTAATTTATATGTAAATATTTATTATATCTTCTTCAAATTCATCTCCTCCTACTAAATTGCCTTTGTACTAAGCTTTTATCAAATCCTCAAAAGATATCTTAAAGTTGTTTGCTTGAAACTCCTCCAGAGTTTGTAGCTAAATTTCTTTTATTGCATTAATAGAGACAAAACGGGGACTGCGAAGGGGCAGCTTCAACCGTGGAAATAAGAAAAAATCACCAGGTACCATATCGGGTGAATACGGAGCTTATGGAGCCGTATTTGTTAACAATTTTTTCTCACAAATAGTATTGCCACTGTTAAAAAGCTCATTCTCATGGTGCAAATTCCATGAATTTTCTCGCCACATTTCGGGCCGTTTTCGACTTTTCCGAAATTGGAACATTTTCAATAATGTCCTAATTGTTAAACGCCGATAATTAAGCAGTATTCTCTCATCTGATCAGCATGTTGATGATTAGTCGACGTGGTTGATCTACCACAGCATGATTAATTTTAGATGGATTCTCTACCCATTTCAGAATTGAAGAACTGATGTATTTCGAAAAAGTTAAAAATTGGTAATAGGTTGGATCTGTAATCTGGTGGGGATTTAGGCCACACACGAAGTCGCCCATCAGATCTTAGCAATTGGAAACACGACTTTTTGGACTATGCTACCTTTTTCTAATCATCTAAGATTCAAAACATGTGATAACGAGCCAAGGTGAGCAGTTCACGCCAATAATGTGCCGTCAATAGTGGCATTCGAGTCGTTTTTCTGCTGGCATATCCTTTCAATACCATACTCCGCTGCACGTAACTTAGAAATACTACTACAGTAAGCTTGCTCATTGAAAATAACAATATGTCCCACGCTGTGTCGTTGTACGTTTCCACGGACATCGGTGGCGTAGCGACTAGGGAGAAAGGGGATACATATGCCCCGGGCGCCAGTTTGAGAGGGCGCCATGACGTCTAAGTACTACTGTGTTTGTGCTATTTTTAAAGAAAAAAATTATAAGAGGCATAGAAATAATACCATAGCCCTTACCCCTGTTGCCATTTACGCTTGTTAAGCCACTGATGACAAATGAAATAAACTCGCGACGCCACTGGTGACCAGTGGCGAATCCAGGTGGGGCTATTGGGCTGCAGCCCCTCCCAGAGCGAAATCAGAATTCTTGATTTTATTTAAAATCACTACAACTGTTTGTACTTAATTTCCCTTTCTTAACAAAATTAGAAAAACATGACAATATTGCTTTCTGGCTTGACAGACTCGAAAATTTTCCTACTTTTCTAGTCATTCCACTTGTACTTGCAGCGTTGACACGGCCGAAAACACTTTTTGGCTGGTTATTTTATTGTATTTTTTATTAAATTATCGAAAATATAATAGTGTTCTGTATGATTCTTATTGTCAGGTGAGTCAAGTCTGTAAAATTAAATTGGTTTGGTTTGCATAAGCCATGAGGTTTGACATTCATCACGACGATATAAAATTTTAATGACCTCAGCCCTTCCACACCCAAATCCTGGATTCGCCATTGCTGGTGACAAAATATTAATCCGTTTGTGTCACTTTTGAAAGTCAAATGCAATGAGGGGCGAAAAAATACCACGCCCGGGGCGTCATATATACAAGCTAAGTCGCTGATGATGACGGGGGAGGGGCAAAACATCATAATATGACCCGGACGCCAGTCACGGATGTTCCTTCTCAGACGCGTTGATCCCTATAATTGAACAGATTTGGATGTTCTCTGTTTGTCCCTTGTGACATTCAACGCCTTCTACGATGAGCTTTTGGTACACACTTGACGACGTAAAGCCAGAAATCTTAAAGTTGAAACAACTATTGAAAAATTATGATCCATGCATCGTACTCATGTAATCACTCCGCATTTAAACTTGGTTATTTTATGTCGGTTACTGATTATAAAGTTATTAAAAGTTTTAGAAGATATTCGGAGCCAGTAACAGATGGAACTAACAACTATATAACTCTTTATACATTTTCAATACAATGCAAGTTGGCTTGCAATTTTACTTAGTATATTACCCCATGACTTTTCGCAGTTTAGTGTTCAGTATCTTTGCCAAAATACATCCTACATTAATGCATATATTGTTATATTAGCTTATTAATGTGCACAACGTATTTGGTTATTTTTAAGTACTGTTTGTAATCTACTATCTGGAAATATTTTACTATTGTCTATACTGATAGATTTCATTGAAAACTGTTGCCAAAGTTAAAAACGAAGAATAACGATATTAAAGCGAATTATTGTCTTCTTGTTTAAATAAAGAAAATACCTATAAAGAGAAATCGGGAATACATCCTACAGGAAAAATGAAGTGTTAGACTTAACTATATATCATTGCAATTTTATTATATTTTTAAAATGGTGGAAGGGCAAACAATGCAATTGCTTATTTCGCCTACTTACAGAAAGACATGAGAGTTTATGTTTTTTACACCGTTTACTTCTAAAAAGAACTCCAAGAAGTTACTAGGAAATGCCGGGATGTCTTAAAAAGTTTCTCGGCGATTTTTAGAAGTAATTAAGCTTTAAGATGACTTTAAAGAAACGTTGTAGAGAGACGATTGTTTCCTCATTTTTTAATTCTTTTTTTCCTCTAGAATTTTACATTTGGAGAGGTAAATTAAATTAACTAGTGTGCTAAGGAACACAGTGCAAAAAGAAATGAAAAGTTTTTTTAAAAAAGAGAAAAATTGTGAGGCTAAAGGCTAGACAGTCCCCAAAAGTCATTCAGTAGGAGTGAAAAGTGGTGCAGCAGGTAAAAGAAAATGAAGAATGAAAAGTTCGAAAAGAGAGTTTATGTCTGACAGAAACGAAGGCACTGATTTCATCTAATGACTACCTATGAAGGTAAAAACACAAATGGAAAACTTTTAGAGTTCAGGAACACTGCCTTTTTTTCGGTAGTTTATTCCTACTGTTTATGTCTCACTTTTATGCAAATGGAGTGTTTCTCTTGCCATTCATTCTATTAAATTCGTTAAGATCATCGATTTTAAGCACAAGAGATATATATTAGACTGTAATTTTCTTTTATTTAAAAGCTCATTAGTTTACAAGAACAATTCTTGTTTAAAAGGAGAAAATAGCGGCAAATTGATATAATAAATCAAATGATTTTATTTTCACCATTAAAAGCTGTTTTTATTTTTAAAAACTTTCATAGAATATTTTTAGATCTTTTGTATTTTAATAACTTTTTCTTTTTTTTGTACACACAACCCTGTTTATTGTTTGTGCTTAGTTTTCATTTTTCTTTTAAAATAATTCTTTTAGGATGTAGAGACCTCCTTTGTCTTTTGTTGGGAAATTTCGGGCTAAGAGAAGCTATTTTTAGCGTAATGCAAGCTTCTTACAGAAAAATGTCCCAAATATTTTGAATCCTTTTCGAATAAGTTCTTAGCCCTTAATAAAATGGACTAGAATGGATTCTTTGTTTTTTTAATTCTATTCCGGCTGAGTTTATCTTAGTTTTTTTGCTTTCTTTGAATGATATTGATTTCCATAGTTCTTTGTTTTTTGTATGCAGCTGCAATTGCGCGCTACTTAAATACTGTATACATTTTATTTTCTAAATTTTATTGTTTAAATTTTCTTATTTCGTTGCTTCTGTTTTAAGTTTAAGTTTCAAGTTTTAAAGTTAAGTTTATTATTTTTAAAATTTATCCTACTTTTTCTAGTTGATTGTTTTTAAACTCTGTTTATTGTATAGTTATTCTGACAAAATTAATTGTTTGATTTGTTAGTAGAGTCTTCTGTATGGGAGCTAAAATAGTGCTACTGGGAATGAGCTAGAAAATTTGGAGGCATGGTTTTATATGATGAAAGCAAAACCAGAACCAACATCTAAAAGTCAAGGCATTGACGCAACATCTCAGTATGCTCGGTCGCCATTGGCAGGTAACCTGAGGTACATTTGACGCACACGTAATAGTATGAGCCATTATTATGGACTCCACCCTATGTAACTGCAACACTTTAGGACCCTTGACATTTTGCTGGTACAGTAGAGTCGCAATTATCCGAGTCCCGCCTAACGGAGTTTCCCTTTAACTGAGTCACCAAAAAAAATCCCTCTTTCCCATTCTGAACAGACTATGACGTTCTATGACTTTTTCCACCTTCACCTTACACTTCATTGACAATGACAGTTTCTTATCCTAAACTTCAAACTCGGCCAGTGGTGTAAAATATCTATCTTTCAATTTAACAATGTACAGAGGAGTGTCAGCAGTAAACAAGCGGAGAAAATTACGCATTCTGAAGGTCTACGTTCGATTGAAAAAACTATTGAATGCATTGAGCAGCAAGAAGAGGCTACACCTACAATTCTTATGACACTAACAAAAGGGAGTAACATTGCAGCAAGGAAACGCTTATTATCCCGAGTACTTTTAAAAATGAACAATTTCGTTCCCTGTTTTTATACTACAAACATTGGCAGTGTCCATCATAAGGACTGTAAGTATATTATGAAAATTAATAAATTGTGTGTAAATTTATATTAAGTCTCTTTAATTTACATAATGGTCTTTAATTAGTGACCATTTATGTAAATTTGTTTAATCGAGTTTTTCACTTATCCGAGGTGAGCTTGGTCCACATTAACTCGGATAACCGCAACTCTACTGTACTACAATTCTACAGCTAAACTACTGACTGGAATGAACAAACTTTATAGCAAAGTAATGTGGTGAGTGATTCTGTGAAAAGTTTTAGCTATTTGCACAGAAATGACATCACATAAATAGGTAACATTACTGGACGACTTCATTATTGGAGCTTTGATAAAGTTCACTTTAAAATATAATATTATTGACGCTTTGGATATAGCATTTGACCGCTTCATCATTGGAGCTTTGATCAAGTTCACTTTAAAATATAATATTATTGACGCGTTGGATAGAGCATTTCAACGTGTTTGAAGCAAAAATAAAATGAGTAGGGAATTTACTTTTTTGTATGTGCTGTTGACTTATCTAATTGATAGTAAATATCATTTAGTCAGTAAATATTTCACTCCATATAAAAATGGAAAGATTCAAAGGCTAAGGCATTATGGATGACACCGTTTGTTGTGAACCATTTAATACCTGAAATAAATGAAGATCACAATATTTTGGACTTATGATTCATCACTGATTATATCCTTCAACAAAAGCTTTCGGGTAAACTGAATTTAGCAAATGATACTGTTTAATTTGATTAGTTGTTTAATTGGGACTCTAATATTACAAATTTATTAATTTTTTCGAACCGTAACTCAATTGAAATTCAGCTCGTTATGTATCTGTGCTCAGAAGAGTCAATAATATCAAACTTTTTAAATTTAATTTTAATATTAGGGCATCTTCAAACTCATTATTCAATATTGCAAAAGTTCTGTAAATATTAATTTATAAATAAAACCATTTATGAATGATATCGCAGAGAAAAAAACTCGAAGAGTTCAACACCACGGGAGTCGTAAACAACCCCAGTTTGGTGCTTAAAGAACGCCTTTCGATATTTCGCTATTATTTACTGCTGACAGCAAAAATTAGACAGATATCAGACCATTCATAACACATACTCAGAGGGCTCATTCTTTTCCAAGTTTAAAGAAGAGAGAAAGTCTACTTCATCCGCAGATGTGAGTATCTACTAAAATATGTGGCAAGATCTAGGTTTCGGAATGATGATATATTTGCCGCGTCTATGTGGTTCTAGATTTCCAATTGCGGAGCTTGATAAATAGAACACGACGGCATTATAAATTCACAAAGGTTTCGATAAGTTTATATCGTGATGTAATCATTCAGATTCATGTGAATTTAATCAGTGTATTGTGGTCAATTGACTTGATTGAGAATAACCAATAGAGTTTTTAATTAAATTTCATTGGTAAATTATTTAATTTGATGTCGAAAATTGTGTATTAATTAGTTGGCTGTCCAGGATTAAAGAGTTGTGCTTCGAATAAGTAATTAAGCAGGATTTTGTAGCATAAGCTTTCCGATGTAGTATTTTGCGCAATTATCCAAGTGACAGTTTGAACCAAGCCATGAGTGTAATCTTAAGCAAATAAGGTAAAATTAACAAAGCTTAACTTATGTATACCAACGACATGCTTAGAAGCAACACGAGGACAATTTTAGGACGGACCTGATTTGTGAAGTGTAGCCAGATGACGAGAGGACCTGAGCTCGCACCTTCTCACCAAATTTCGACACCACAACAATGAAAGGACATTTGGCCCTGGATGTCAGATTTAATGTGGACCAGGTCCAAATTTACAGGTAATATATGTTGTTGGAAATTATAGTCGGTTGACTTTCCTTCAGTCTCCTCATTCAATCTTCTAACCAATCACAAGCTATTGTGATGATGTCATGATGCATGACGTCACACGTCATATATATCCCATGATTCCTTTCACGGACAGCCGGTAAGAGGCTCAGTGATGTACTTTGAACTGTGCTTGGAAAACATTATTTATGTCTGTGTCTGTCTTACGTGCTATGTGTTTAGAATTAACGATGATCAAAACTGTTTCTCGAACTCTGCTAATTGCACTCTGCTAATTTCCCCTTCATTTGTGAAATCGGATTTGGAGCTAAATTTGTATAAAATAGGCATATTAGAAAGATGTATGCAGATTCAAACAACACTTAGCGGCTTGCTGAAAATTCGAACGCTGAAATATTTGGATGCTATAAAAGTATATTTAATGAGCATTAAATGTGTCTCCAACAAAGAAATAACAATCAGAAGTTGTAATAAATAATTTCTCCTTATAATCTTTTAAATGAAATAGCTTTGTAAAGATGTAACTGATATCATGTTTATCTATCAAAGAATTTATAATTCATCTGATATTATGTAATTAAAATGTATTATTTAAAATATAAAATAAAATTTATATTTTAGAATGTTTTTAAATTTTATCTAATATTACAAAAATAATTTGGGAAAAGAGTTTCCTTAATAAAACAAAATAACTTATTGAACCCCAATGCTATTTTGATGACTTATCTTTGCTCAAGATAATGAGAAGTTATTTATTTAATCTTATTAAAGACATTAGCTGAATCGAAAAGTTCTAAGATTTATGTGATCTTTCAAAAAGTGCGCCTAACATAACTAGATAATGCATTATAGTATTAGCATTCCGAGCAAGTCTCAGTGGTCCGTTATTATTATTCGTTTGTAACTTAGTATCTGACAAAAATTTTGATTTCCTTTAACGATATATTACTTCTAAAAATGAAATTAAGGTTATAAACAAATAACTAAATCCGAAACTACTCTCACTTCTTGTTATTTAAATAACGAGTAATAGAAATAGATTCATTCCATTAAAGTTTTTATTTGAGAGAGGCTGGAAGTGAAAAGTGGGAGAAAGCAAGCCATAAAACTGATTGTATATTTCGTCTATTTGCAGAGACGAGCAGGTTCGCGTTTGTGACAATATTCGCACCTTAAAAGAGCTCCAGGAAATTATCAGGAAACATGGCGATGCCTTAAAAGTTTTCTCCGGATTTTTGAGAAAAAGTGATCACGCTCTGAAGAATATTTAAAAAAAAGCTAGAGGGAAAGAGAGGAACACTTCGCACATTTTTATTATCTTTTCCTCCCCAGGAATTTTACATTTGAAGCGCGAAATTAAATTAAGTTTTGGCCTAAGGAACAGACGGTTAAAAACAAAAGACAAAAAAATGTGAGTGAAGAGGAAAACGCGACAACTCCGTTCCCAAAAGTCATTGAGGAAAAAGGAAAAGTGGTGCTGCATTTATAAGAGAAATAAGGATAAAAGCCCAAGCAGTGTGTTTACTCCTGGCAGAAAAGAAGGCATTAATTTCATTTTATGACCTGTCTATGAAGATTTAGATGAAAAAGAAAGTACATTTAAAGTCAAGGAACTTTGGCTCCATTTCGCTGTCGTATATTTACACTGTGTATTGCGACAAATGGTGTGTTGTCCGCGATTCAGTTTTTGGTTGCATTCGTTAAGTTTTTAAATTTTATGTACATAATTCTGTTGAACATTTTTTTTATTCAGAAATTCTTAAGTTTATATTGAAAGTTTTTCTTTAAAAAGATTATATAACTGCTGCAAATCGAAGCAACTGATCAAATATTTTGGTTGTACGTTAGTAATTTTATTTTATTGTAACCGTTCATATAATGTGTTATTTTTTGTATTTTAATAGGTTTTTTCCAATATGCCGAATTTCATCATAGTTACGTATCTTTTCCCCCGTGATATTTTTTTCTGACTTACACTAAGCAGCTGTAGACATTTTTTTAAAATTTAAACTATGTTTAAATGATTAGAACATGTCATAATCTTTCACACCAGACTCCTTCCGTTATCAATATCAGAAAGTTCGACCGACAATAATACATTTACAGTGCACCAAGAGATGCATGCACACGTTTGGAACTTGCAATCCTGTGACTAGTAAATGGAAAGTCTGCAATAAAGCGAAAGCAAATACCGCCATAACAAATTGCGGAGTTTCGGTTATTGCAAAGATTTACAGAAAGCTATCCTTAATAGCTCCTAATCATGCGATGGGACAGACGTATTCTTAGAGCACTTCTCAAGACTAGTGTAGCAAATAGACGCTTTGTTTTCTACTAGTCATACAGGCCTGGAGTTCCTCTGAGCAGGTATTCAGAAGCTCATATCTGAAGTCACATCATGTTGTAGACCAAAATACCATACTATAGGTTTTTGCTTTAATCATATTTCATCTTCTTATTATTATGAACCAACACTTTTCAAATGACTCCAATGCAAATTTATAAACCTGCAAGACAAAATTCAACAATTATTGTCTTTTTGTCAATTAAAGAATAGAGGTTTGGTACATGGTACTCTAGAATAAAAGAGGATCTGTGATTCTAGTATTCACATTATGGCACATGGCAAGACTGTAAGTTTTCTCTGGTAGATATCTTTTTATGCCAGGGGAAATCTGGTATGAAACGATTAGTGACGCTGTGTGATTGAGTGAAGCAGAAGAGACAAAACAAGTAACGTCGTGCCATAGATAAATCTAAACAAGCTCCACGCAGTAATCCAATTTTTGTCGGCAGACGGTGCTTGTGGAATCGATAATTGCAGTCGAATGAAGAATGTGTTTGGGACAGAGTGCGTGTCTAGTAGAGTAGTTTTCTCATGGTGCAGCGATATTAATCGTGGGTTTGTGAGCACAACTGATATTCGACGAAGAGGTCAATCACTATTAGTCATTAGTGTGAAAATAACTGCACAGTTGTATAATTGTACTATGTGACATACGCAGTCCCATACGCACTCGACTGTAAATGTCGGTTCCACTAAAAATTTCTGCCGATAAAAATTGAAGTATTGTGCTTGGAGAATGTTTTAGGAATCCATGGAAGGAATTTACTTCTTCTGTTGCTTCTGTTTCACCAAAGAACCAACCACCACTAATCGTTTTATGACAGATTTTTCCCGAGTACTAGAGAAATCTCAAAGACCTATTATGCGGAATAATGCTTCAAGAACAACAATCCCTCTTTTATTTAGACGTACCATATATTTAGAAAGAATATTATGAAAAGAAATGTAAACATATATTTATTAATGTCTGACAAAACCATGATTGCAATTTATTTATTGTTATAAGAGAGAATGTTTTCAGAGGAATAGCAGCAGCGAGATGTTATCTCGTTTCTAATTTTAATTTAAAAACTAGTGCGGTGGAATGTAAGTACTACGTAGGGTGGCGAATAAGTTATGGGATTGTGATGCATTTCAGCATAATATGAAGAATCGTAGAGCCTTTTTTTTATCAAAAATAATATGTTTATTGGACGTCTTCCACAGCACAAACATGTAAAACAAACACATACATTTACATCACTCTTACATCGAATTAAAAGTACCATTCATCATTATTTTACGTTGCTATGCAACTTTAGCAAATGACAGTATATCGTTGCCAAACTATTTTTATAACCTTCAGAAAAGAACTAATGCCAAACGATATTTTTAATTAATTACTCTCAGCCAAACGATATTTTAAAATTAATTTCTTTTATGACCAAACGATTTTTTTATCTAATTAATTTCTTTTCTTTAAATATTTTAATAATTCTACAAATATATTTTTTTTATTTGTTACGAATATCACAAAAAAACAATTTATTATTATAAAAGAGAATGTTTTCAGAAACAGAGAGGTGTTATCTCGTTTGTAATTTTAGTTTAAAAACATTTGTGGTGGAATGTAAAGACGATGAATGCTGACGAATAAGTTATGGGATGCATTTGTTTCTTTTATCATCTAATAGATGTTTGTTTTCTCTTTAAAAATAGCCTATGAATGTCTAATCTAATCAGTTAATTACACAAGAAGCCGACAGGTATTATACATTGATCTTGATGTAAATGAGTTATTTTAAGATCGTACCAAATATTAAGGGGAAATGCAATTAAAATATCATACTTGTTAGTAAAAACATGGTTAAGCAAGAGCATAAATTTTCAGAAAGAACTGTTCAAAATAATTCTTTTCTTTAGTTATCTCGAAAATAATCTACAATTTGTTCGAAACTTTTCTTCAGTTTTAAGTTCGAATATCATCATTTACTAGCTAGCTCGTAGTTTCTCACTGAAAAGAAAAGCATTAGTTCTTGGAAGAATAAAAACTGACTTTTCTAGAGAAGAAACACTTTCTTGAGCGGAAGCCCAAGATTTCAAAATCGATACTTTTCCCCTTCTTTCAGCTCGTCATTTGGATTCCGGACACTCTGTGCACTGGGACAGTAAGACATTATAAACTTTGAGTTCCATTTTGCCGTCGGATAATGGGAATGATCATGAGATCCTTTTCCGAGTCCTTTATAGGCCATTGATCGCTATCTCCCTTACCTTTCTTCGGATCCATACGTAGAGGATAAAGGACAAAAGTGCAGTTTTCTTTCTTTTGACATCGTTTCTTAAATTGGCTTATTTACATTGGAATGGAATATGTGCGGTACTGATATAGTAAGCGATTTGAAGAATGATTTCACCTTCTGCATGTGAGGCATAGAAATAGCATAGAATAGTTTATTGCGTTATTGATTTAAATTTAAAAATGTGGTGCTGTTGTCTCACTGGAAGCTAGTGTTTTCATATGATCAAAGCTAAATATGAAAGTTCAAAAAACATACTTTAAGTATTGTACAAAAAATGGAAGATACTTTTTAAACAAATATCTGGAATATAGATTTCAACACCTCCGGTATTTACGATTTTGTTTTTACATCCATATTTTTAATTTTTGGACTGAATCTTTAATATCCATAATCTGTTGGCCAAATTATTTGATTAACGGATGATTTCCTTTGCACGAAATTCTAGTTTCGCATTTGCCACGGGCTTTTAATATGCATTTCTCATTTATTGCTTAATTTAAACCCACTACTGACTTGAAGCTCCATTATTCATTTATATTTGATAAAAATCATCTGAATATTTTTCTTGTTTTCATTCATCAGTGTGATTATATGTTTTGGAACTGATTTGTAATTTCTAAGTATTTGAATTAATAATTCCTTGTTCTAGATTTTTTAAAAAAAATTCTTAACAAATCAAGAAGTTAATTATCATAGATTTTAATTCCAGAATACTTTTATGCTTTCTAATTAAGGTCTTAACGAATTCCTCAAGATTTGAGATTCAGTTTATTACTTCAAGTATTCCACAGAAATCAGCTAATATCAAAATACACTAAATGATCTCATTCATTGCCAAGTTTAAAGGAATATAGGCTATACAATCAATAATAATTATCGTTAGGAGAAAGAAAAGGGCTTATTAAAATGCGAAAATTTTACAAAAATGCTGGTGAACTTTTAGAAAGGAAAGCATCTCACAATGATACAAATAAATTAATTTACAGAGTTTTTTTAGTTTCCTATTATTTTTTACCTTAAAGAACAACTTTTCCGTATAAACTAAAAGTTCTTTAAGCCACAGAATATAAAAAACTTAAATTGTTTAAATACAAAATCTAGGATTTGATAGAATAACTAGTAGCTGGCAGAGCGCCATTTTGTACAAATGTGAGAAACGCACAGTTTGAATAAACGACTGACAATAAGATCCAAAGTTCCTGTGAGCTTTAAAAGTATTTCCAATTCTTTTATTTTTACCTTTATAGGCAGGTCATTAAGTGAAATTAATGCCTTCTTCTCCTGTCAGACGTAAACACCGTTCTCTCCCTTTCATTCCTACTTCTCTTTTACCTGCTGCACCACTTTTCACTCTTCCTCAATGACTTTTGAGGACGGAGTTGTCTCGCTTTACGCTTCACACGCTTTTCAATCTTTTTTTGCTCTTCTTTTGTTTCTGGCCGTCTGTTCCTCAGGCCAAAACTTAATTCAATTTCGCGCCAAATGTAAAATTCCACAAAAGGAAAAGAAAATAAAGAAAAGGAAAGAAGTAATCGTCTCTCTCTCTCTCGTTTTTTTAATCTTCTCGAAGCGTGATCACTTTTCCTCTGAAATTCCGAGAAAACTTTTAAGGAATCGGGACGTTTCCTGATAATTTCCTGGAGCTCTTTCAAGGGGCGAATGTTGTAGAAAACGCGAGCTCGCTCGGCTCTGCAAATAGGCGAAATAGGCAATTACTTTTATTGTTTGCACTTTTGCTACTTTGACTTCTCACGGCTATAAAATGAAATTTTAAATAGATTGTAGCAAGTTCTAACATCGTTCATTTTGTCCGTCGAATAAATTTTTTTCCTTGATGTTCATTTCCCCCTTTTAAAGAATAGAAAAAGAGGTATTTTAATGTTATTTTATTTATTTTGAATTTTGGCTCCATCCGTAAGAATAAATCAGCCATTAACAACGCAAAAGCTGACAGTTGCTAAGCAACAAGAAGAATGCTATTGTGTTTCATTTAGCGTAAGTTCAATAATAACTACTTTTTGAAATGTGATTTGCCAGTGCTCAGATAATGTGAACAGTTACATGTTATCATTAATTTTTATCCATAAGTTAATAACCAAATTTTGGTTATTTTGATTTAAAGATAGGTAACTATAATTTTTAGATAAATAATAACAGAAATATTGGGAAATTACACAGATAATAGAAGACATACTATTTAGATTTAATATGTGCGAAGATAATTCATCCAATTTATTTTCCTGAAACCATATAGGAGCAAAATTTTTAGTTTATGCTAATAAGGAAAATTAGATAGTTTAGGGTTAGGAAAATGAAAAAAAAACAAAAATTAATTTGACTTTAATTAAAAATAATTCTTTCATAATTAAGTACATTTAAAACACTTTCTTCAGCTATTTTATAAAAGAGACTTGAATCGAATACTGTTTATCAGCGTTTTATTTTATATCATCCAATAAATGAATAAAACCAAATTTCAATAATTCTTCAATTTTGATGAGAAATAATTAACCTTATAATATTACAAATGATATTACCAAATATTACGTTCATTATCAATAAACCAAAAAGCAGGGGAAAGTCGTGCAAGATGACGAATTGGATTTTTTCTCGAAAGTTACGTTAGATAGCAGCCCCTATCCTGCATCATCAGAGACCTCTAGCGACCAGCTGACTTCTCACACTAAAAGATTCCATCCTGTTATTTCTGTGATTCACAGTACGCGGTAATGTGTTTTTGAGTTGCTCCGATGCAACTTTTGATTGCTGCTTGGTAAAGGAAAGAGTTAACGGAGTAAATATTTTTCATTTATTTACGTGATAGTCATAAAGAGCTAATAAAAATGTGTTCAAACGTGTATTAATTTAATTTTTTGTTGATCTGATACTCTTCAATGTTTTTTCGAAATAAAAACGTCGATGTCGGGTAGGTTGACGTACTTCTCCCAGCTAATTCATGAGGTCTTCATCTAAGTTTTCAAGACTGAACGCAACAAACCTGCTGAAAATACCACAAAAAAGAAGAAACTAGCTAAGCGACATCCCGGCATCTAATGTTCTGAATCTGAAGATTGAACTCATTCATTTAAAGTTCCTTTCGTCGACCATAATGGCGATCTGGATACAGAGGCCCTCGATAATGAGGAATGCATCATTTGCTGAGAGCAAGGAAAAACGGAATTGTGGTTCCAATGTTTTATGTGCAAGCTCAGGCCCCATTCCGCCTGCACTGGCTAGGACAAAACCGATGCGATTTTTCAGTGATTTCATTTCTTATGGTTTGAATCTAAAATTTTGATTGATAATGTTTCAATGTTTTATACTGTTTCTTTCGTTTGATTAGGTTTTTTACGTTTCATGTGCAATTTTTTATGTTCAAGTTGTGATCTCAACAGTTTTAAATAATTGCTTCGTAATATATGATGTTGAGTTAAGTTGTTGTCTCAGTCATCATTTTACCCGAACCTGTTCGTCATCTTACCCGACTATGACTTTTATTTCTAAAATGAGTTTTTCGAGTCTCAAACGTAAAGAAAACAATTTAAAAATGTCACGTTAAACTAAAGAGTAGCAAGAAGATTTATCCGAAACGATATCCCTCCTGAAACGGATATTGAAGTCAGGAAAAATCACCAAAGATGAAGATCGCCATCTTACCCGAGATTCCCTACTCATCATCTCTATGTGTTTATTAATAAACTGCTGTGAAATATGGCACTAAAGTATTGCCAATAAAGCTTTTGTTTCTACATAATAATTACTATCAAAATTATTACCTTATTTTGTAGTTAAATGTTTGAAGTGATCCATTAAGACCATTTTCGTTCCAGTAAAGACGAGGGACAAATTAGGCGTAAGCATTTTTACGATTAATACTTATTCCATGTTTCAAACACAGAATACTTTAACGTGCTTTTTTTAAAAAGAAAGGGGGTCTTAAATGTTACTGTGAATAACATTTGAAATTTGGTTTTCAAATATTCTCAAATGTTTCCGACATTTTCACTCAAAGATTCCCTTATAAAAAACTCGTGCTTTCACATGAGCAAAAAATTATTCCATGCTTCAAACGCAGGATATTGTTTCATGTTTTCTAAAAAAGGCTAAACTGTCACTTAGTAACATTATCTAAAACTAGAGTTAGTGGAAGAAAACACCATTTTTTATTCCAATTGCTTTCAGTTTAGAATTTTGTATGTCAACGTAAATAAAGAAAAATCTAATCGAGTGAATTCAAGCTGTTTCTTTGGTGACAAGTACAATGCAACAACAGATCACAGGTAAACAATAGTTAACGTCGATATGTGGAAGCATTTTAATAAGCTGGAAATATAGTTCATCCAGAAATTAAAAAAAGCTTTATATAAAAAAAATACACGAACAAAAATGTTTTCAGGAAACATTTCATCGATTAACAATCAAAACTGCCTATTTCAATTTTCAGTGTTTATCAAGAATAAGGAAGAACTGTATGTTTACAACTAATATTTAAAAAAATTAGAAATATTCGTTTATTCCGCAAAACATTCAGCTATTTTCTTCCTCTTGTAAAATTGAGATATGAAGTGTTGCTTGTTAAGTGTCGAATTGTAAAATAATTATTAAATTAAAAACAGATAAAATAACTCTAAAAGCAAAAGCAGGCGCATTCTAGACACAAAGAAAATTGGAATCGCTGAATCGTTTTCCGAACACGTGCAATTTTGGAACAGGGTCAAATCTCAGAAACTTAACAGCGCGAACTGCAATTCCAATTAAACCCAGAAGCGAGCTATTTCCATAAGGTACCACATTAACTTATGGAAAATATTTTACTAACGTGATATGTGCACCCCGTTAAATGTATTCCTTTATTTTTTTACTATCAATTTCTCTGCCTCGCAGTTAAGAGAAAAAAGACTCCGCCTGCAGGAGAAAATTCCCATTTCTGGCGAATAAAGAATCGAATTGTAAGGAACTCCCTACCCCCTCCCCTCCCTTAATAGAGTTGTTCTGGAAGCAGCAGCGAAAGCACTGCAGCAGAGTTTTCTTCCTCCCGAGGACCGCTCCAGGACATCCTCGGGACTTGATAAAAAGGAATTTTGTTTTTCCTGCATTACTTCTCCACCACCGACCCCTGAATTGACGGCAGCCTCGTGATGTTTTCCTTTCGCATCCCCAGTCTTTGGCGGAATCTCATTGGCCATTCTTTTCTTGCCTTCTTTTCAAAAATCCCTAAAAATGACAATCGGAGGTCGAATGGATCTCCTTCGGAGGTCTTCAATGCTTTCTCTGTTTATTCATTGAATGGTGAAAGCGATCAGTAAATGAGGCATAAAATATTATTAAAGTTTACTTTTTGACTTTATTTGTCACGGATTTTAAGTTTGCTTTATAAATCTTTCCTTCTTTGGATAAAGTAAGGCTATTATTTGGCATTTGGTAATCAAGTAGATGAGGAATTGTTGAGTAATAAGTTGTTACTTCACAAACAATACCATCTACCTCAATCATTCAATTTTTGCAAGGGAAAAGAAACTGAATTTTTCTCAACCCATAACGAATATTTCTGATTTTTCCTAACATGTGGCATGAAACATGCGGTTTCATGTTCTTATCAGTTGTAAAATAATGAAAAACAATCGTTATCGGTTGAGAAAAATTCAGTTTTTTTATGCCAAGTATGTGGTATTGCTTTTTAAGCTACGAAGTATCCTTGAACTTTTATTAAGCTCCGTTGAATGGGTAACTCTTCCTTACACCATTATTAAACCAACTAAGGAAGCGAGAATCCGCTTACTTATCCGGTGACTTCTCATCAACGTACTCGTGGTGCCCCCAGTGGGATAAAACCATTTAAAAATAAAAAGTTGATCAGAATGACTTTCTTCCTGGAAAAAACACATTTAAAATCCTTTCATTTACTTATTTGCATTTTCCTTATTGCAATCATTCACTACATTTCAAGTGCATTGCTGAGGAAACAAGATTAAAAGAGTTCGACTTACATAATTATTAAACAAGATAAAAAGCGTTCAGCTTACATAATTATTAAACAATATTAAAAGAGATTAGATTACTTACATAATTGTTAAAACTTGCACTCCCTTTTCTCATATTTCCAAACAGCTAACAAACTATGAAATATTAATTATTTTAATATTTTAGGAATTAAATTTTGGAAACAATGCACAGCTTTGAATAATTTGATGAACTTATTATCAACTCTGATTGCAAATAAGAGGTTACATTTGACAGAAGGTATCCGATTAAGAAGGTATTAATTTTCAGTTTCGATTGGAAGCTTTTGAACGAAATTCTTCAATTTTTTTATTGAAATTTTTATTTTATTAATCTTTTTTCAGTCAAATTGCAGAATTTATTGAAATTCGCTGTTTCATACGTTTTTTCCATTGATAATATAAACCTATATTTCTGTAATATTTCCGTTGTGTTTACAGATTTTTGTTGTACTTCCCTTTTGTGTTAGATTCAAAGATATGTTTGCTTACATCGAAATATAAATATTTAAAATGAATTAACTTTTTCCAAATTAGACGTTCTTTTGACCCGAATCTCAAAGATTTTGCCTCACAAAATTTCAGATTGTCTTAAGTATTTTTTTTTTCCTTCTTTCAAAAAAAAAAAAAGAATCTAGTGCCAGATCTGGACTTAGCAGAATCGACAACAAACTGAAAAGTTGCCTGGGAAGTTATGGATTTTGGACTGAAAGGATTTCTTCTGGAATCTGAAATCAATGCTATCGGTCTCAGGGTAGGATTGGGGTCTGGATTACAAAAGTGTCAACGCCTAACTGGAATCATCCATCACTTGGACAAGTAAGAAGCCGGATTAAGTAGTGGAAAAAAATAAACTTTGTCTCAAAGAATCGGTAAAAATTTTTAAAAAATGAACCTTCAAAAAAGAAAAACTCTCCAAAAATATTTGAAATTAGCAAGACTGTATTGTGTTAAATGAACAAAAGCATATCTAGCTAAAATTCAAAGGCATCACGCATGTATCTAACGTCATCCATTTCTAACAGTAAGTTCAGAATTAACAAATATCTTTTACATATTTATATTAAATTCTAATACATAAAATTATTAACAATATTTAAAGATATAAACTGTTTGAGGTGAAACAATTATAAAGGGAAAAATAACCTATATTTATTTAAATGTAATAAATGTTTTGATCTTAGAAAAAAATCAACACTCTGATAGTAAGATTATTCTTCCTTGTTTAAAATAGAACCTCCTATTCTATCTTAACTCCGGCTTTGGGGCCGGAGGGCTCCAGGTTCGAGACCCGATTCCACTGAAGATCCGCCGTGTATGGGGCCTGTTGCACGTTAAATCATATGTAGTGGTCAAACGTCCTCCCGTTGGTGTGGCGTGGAAGTTTGGAGAGGGGGGTGCCAGCTCAGGTGTCGTCCTCGTCATCTGACCGAGGTTCCAAATTACGAGGTCCGTCCCAAAATAGCCCTCGTGTTGCTTCAAAACGGGACGTTAATATAACTAAACTAAACTAAACTAAATCTATCTTAACTCTTTAATTCCGAGGCGAATTTTTTCATCTAGCTCCTTTACAATCGGGACTTTTGGGGAGGGAGCGATATAAATTGGACTCTCCCAACCTAGGCGGTCATATACCCCACCACTCCACCCCTGCTATAACCTTCCCTTAAGGAAATGGGCTGTGGTCAGCAAGGATAATTTGACCCCCTACCGCGTTTATCTCCTAAACGTTCTCAGAACCTCACCTCCCCTCAAAAGAAGCCAACCGCCTCAAAACGACCTTCTTTGCTGTTAAGAGGGAATTTTTAGACCTCTCGGGACCGACTAGCTCGATGTGAGAGGGTTAATATACCATGGATATTTGATAAAAATTAGCTTTCGTGTCCCTCAGAGGAGAATGAAAATAATATCGTCACTGCATAAAAGCTATCATTTTTTTATTTCATGCTCAGTTTCACTAAACTATAAATAAGCATATTTCACATTCATTCACAGTTATTGAAGTATTAATCAGTTTTAAACTATTTTCTTTTTCATTTGCAAAGTTTCATGAAATTAAATCTTTCTACGTAGATGATAATCAGTTGCTATTTTCACGGAAATATTTTGCATATTTCTTTCCATTTTTCTTGAGAACTAAAGATAACATACTTTCTAATAACACCCGTATTCCTCGAGAATCATAAATTTTGAAAGCTGATAATCCTTAGTTTTCAAGAAAAATGGAAAGAAATATGCAACATATTCGTTGCGAAAATAGTAACTGATGATTATCTTAAAGGCAACATCAACAAAGAAAAAACACGTTTAATTTCATAGGGGACGGATACTTGGCCCCTACTTTTACTTTTGCTTATATTTCTCGAATATTTGAATTTTTAGTTAGGATTTGTTTTTAAAAATGAGATTTATACTTATTCTCAATTGATATCTTATCTTTAATAATAAAATAAATATATTTCATGAAATCGCGTAGGGTCAAGTATCCCTAACCTTATTGATACTTGACCCTAAGCTAGGGATACTTCATCCTAGGAGTAGGGATAATACTTGATCCTACATGCAAAATGTACTGAAATTCTTTTGATAATTTGTATGTATACGAAATTAGGATACTGGGTTATAACTACTAAATTGAAAACGTTTTTATTGTCAAATAACATTAATGAATATTAAAAATTAATTAATATGGCTACTATAAAACGCAGTTGTTATTAATATAATTTAGTTAATAAATTAAATTCGTTAAGTCATTATATTAAAACTAGTTATTAAATTAAATTTGTTCAAAATTTAATAAAAAAATAAAATATTGATTTAATTGAATGAAAAAATTACAGCAATGGGACAGGAAACCTAGCAACGTCATTAGCGCGTTGAAGAATTGCTGGTTTTGAAAACGAAAGGGAAAAAAGCAAAACAAAAATTCTATATATAAAATGTTATGCAAAACAAGAAATTGAGAAGTCTAATAGACTTACTCGATTCTTCTAATATTTAAAGAAAAATAAAAGCAAAAGAGTAAAAGCATATTTTAGAAGAAAATTCATATCAAGAAAGAAAGACAAACTGAACAGAAATAGCGAAACGTTAATTTTAAAAAAAAAGATTTTTATTAAAATAATAAATAAATAAATCTTTCTCAGGTGAGGAAAAAATAGATAAATTAAATTTAAATTCTTTTTAAAATTCTTACTAAAAATTATTTGCATTTTTTAAAATTCTGATACTGGAAAGAAATTTTATTCATTAAATAATTACTAACAAACAATTTTTAAATAATTATTCTCTATATTATTTAAAAATGGATATATCGCAGAAAACTGATCGCAACCACAAAATGTGCTTCGGTCGGCTACGACATCGAAAGCTACAGTAGGTTTTGATAGGATCAAGTATTCTTAACCTTTTAGGGTCAAGTATCCTTAGCTTTTTAGAGTTAAATATCTTTAACTTGACATTTTAAAAAATAATCTAAAAATTAAACACTTAGATTTAAGATACTGCATAACATCGCATATCAAATTATAGCTAGAAATATACTTAAGAATCGAAAATATTTTAATTCACCACATCTTCAATAGTAAACTTTCAATCCACTGAGGAATGAAAAAGTGAAAAATTATTTTTGGATCACTAAAAAATATTCACCTACACACCATTACCATGGCTTTTCATTTTGGAATAAAAAACCCCTCCAAGAGATCATGTGACCAAAGGTCAAATGAAAATGTCACACACAAATTACCAATTATCTCACAAACAGAGAAAATAGCGTTGGGTCAAATATCTCTAGTTTCCCCTACCTTACACTCAAATGAAAATTAAAACAGTTAAAAATCAATTAATCCTTCAGTAACTGTGAATGAATATGAAATATTCTTATTTATAGCTATATTTTACATTTATTCGTGATATAATCTTTTGCAGAAAGAAATTTAATACAAATTTCTCATAACATCATGGAATGTTTATATAATTTTATATTTTTCTCATGAATAATTAAAAATAACCAATTCGATAATGTTTCAGTTGAATTATGTAATCGTAATGAACACTTTTAGATTTCATTTGTTATTAATTTTATAGCATATAAATTTATTTCATCATCATAAATTATTTCATTTTTTTTTAGAATAAGGTACGTCTTTTTGCAAACTATTTATATATTTATATGTATTTTTCAAATTTTTTGTGTTAAAATGGCATCATTAATTTGTGTAATATTTTATTCAAGAACTGAGAAAAAGTTTTTGTAACGGTTATGTCTGATCTAGACTAAGAATATCAATCTTCATTTTCCATTTTTTATAACAATCGCTTTCACAATCGTCACAAAAAAGATTGAAAATGAAAATCTAAGTATGAGGCTTAGATAATTACATTTTTGAACAAATCTTGAGTATAGTTAATCAATGTCTGACCCCTTAATCTGCAGGCCTAAATTTATGATATTCTAAATTTTCTCAGGTTCAAACAATTCATTTATTTATGAACAGTAAAGTATTATTTAAAAAGGCATTATATAGTCAGAGGGAATTTTTGAATAATTTGTCAAATCAGAAAGCTTCTTACTATAACGCGTTCCAATCCAAGTTTGTCTTATTCCAGTTTTAATATCTCTTGAGATGTGTCTGTTCCAACCAACTATGGCATCCGAATATACCAACGATATTATACTAAGCCCTTTTCTTTAGAAGATATTCTGTCACTGACATGTGTACTGTAATTATCATAAACAAGCCTACAGAAACTTCAAAATGAAACAGACAAGCTCTGACATGAAGAGAATAGAATCTTGAATTCATATCTTAAATTTTCCCAAACTGTATGCATGTTGCTGCCATTGTATACGTCACAAAGCTACTTTGTGTGTATATGCCTTTAAAGAATATCTGTCAGCATTCCTTTAAAGAATATCTGTCAGCATTCCTTTAAAGAATATCTTTCTGACGTTATAAAGTCAGCATGAATAAATAATATTCTAAGAAACTCAAGAAAATAGATGGTACAAGAACAAAAAATATAAGCTTTGGAACTTAGTCGTTGGAAAATGGATTTCAACTTCCAAATATGGTATGAAGAAATAACAAACTTCCAAATGTATGAGATTAAGTTACAAATTTTAAGTACTTATTTCCAAAATGTTTGACAGAGCAATTTTTATCTCCTATCTTAATCCATCATCGGAGTGAAAAGGCTTTCAGAGTCAGAGGCTTTTCCTTCTTGTTTACCTTCTGATATGCAAAATATGCGTTGCTCTTTAAAATAATCTTCCCGATCTCTCGCCATTTTGTAAACATATAGTAGCAAGACATTCGAGAAGAAACTGAAAATAAATATTGGAATATTTTATCATTCGCTTGGAGTTGCGATTATAGATATAAATGAAAGTACTATTTAATGCTGATAATCCCAATAGCATTGATTCGGAAGATTTGAAATCTCAATTATTTAGCCTTTTTACTTTCTCGTATACGAAGTATACAAAGAGAAAGTATTGTAAACGTCAAAAAATTCTAACTCGAGAATATCTACGTTTTAGACATGCCTGAGTCGGAAAACCACAGTTTTGGATTTATGTCCGTCTGTCTTTGCGTCTGTGAACACGCTAACTCAAAAATTATTAAAGCTAGAGGTATGAAATTTGGTATGTGATCTTAACACATCATTTGTAGGTTTCTGTCAAATTTTGGACAAAATCCGTCTACAGGAAGTCTGCCTGTCTGTCTGCTTTCATGTGAACTGTAGAACTCAAAACCTTAAATAGGTAGATGGATAAAATTTGGTACACAGTTTTTTTTCATCTTAAATGTAGGTTCGTATAAAATTTTGGGCCAAATCTGTCGGTTTGTATAATCGCATAATTTGAACGCCATAACTGCTTAAAAAAATTACTTAGATAAATGAAATTTCGTATGTAGTCTTGAAACCCTAATTGTTAATTCGTCTCCAGTTTTAGTTTAAATTGGTTAAAAAAAGGCGTTGAAATTACCTATTCGGTTTTTTCTCCACCGAGTATTTTCCCCACCTTAGGGAATACAGCACATTTTCTCCACCTTAGGGAATATTGCACGTTTTCCGGCTCGCGGTGTGGCCCCCCCCCCACCCGTATTATTCGTATGCTAGAAAGTTTTGGGAGTTGACTCCCGCTGGTTTAATCTACTTTTTCCTAACTTAAAATGTATTTTATAAAAAGTTAGTTACACTGTTTTGAAGATAAATAAACTACAAAAAAATTCTACCATTTTTTTTCCGTTAAAGTCTTTTCTCCATCACTGAAAATCTAAAAATGCCTAATTGGTCCAAATTCGCCGACTCTCCCCTAATTTAAATCTTACAAAAATGACATTTCGAATACTTCATTTGTTTTCATATGTATGCAGCCCCTGCATTATATAATCAAGTTATATTATAAAATACATAGCTATTTCTTGCATTAATACATATATGAAATAAAATGACGTTTGTAATAAATTTAGAAATCGACATATTTATACTGTTGCGGAGCTGTGTGAAGTTGCTTCCCTAACATGCTACTCTTATGACAGGAAATAGAGTTTTACAGAGGTTTTACTGGAAGCTAAACCAATGCACCTTGACCTTGGCGATAAATTTGGCGACTCTTTTGACAAAACGGAGATTCTAGAAAATACAAGAAATATGGCCATATCTCTACTGAAACGCAAATATCAAGAACCTTCGAGAGAAGTCTATGTGAAGTCACATCCTGTCGGAAAGGGTATAAATACCAAGAGGTCATCGAGTGATCCAGTCTCTCTTCGGCGTTTTGTCCTCAGTGGAAGCTGGTGAGCTGATAGACATTAAACTCTATTGAAAGTGTTACTGATATTTATTATTGCTCTGCTGTCTACTTGAGTTATTGATATATAAAATGGCTAATTAGTTTTGTTACCTGTGCTATGTTTTGTTTTCTGGAATAATCTTGGAATAAAGAATCATTATCTTTTTATTATCCTGCTTGTTGGACTACATTCACATACACCCATCGCACAATTTTCGCAACAATACTTTCTCGTATGTCGAGTATACAGTATAATCGTCACAAATTTCGACCTCTAAATTTTTATGAATTTCCAAGATTTTTAGACCTCCATGAGTCCAAAAAGAAACTTTTCTATTATTTTGTCTATCTGACAACGATAACTCAAAAATAGAATTAGATATTCAATTACTGAGTTTGGAAAATAGTAAAATAGTGCATTGTCACTGAAAACAAACGAGTGTATGAAATTAAAAAAACTCTGGCACATAAGAAAGTGAATGAAATATCGATTTCAAAATTCACTCTTTAAAATCATGAAACAAGCCAAGTTAAATAAAAGTATGCGAAAATCAATACGGACTGAATTTTAATACTGAACATGTGTAGAATATTTATCACGTCCATACACACGAATTTCGTTTTTCAATTCTTTCTGACGACCTGGCATAGAAATTCTAATTCCAGGCCTCAGTACCTTATATTAAGGAACAATTTTATGATCATTTCCTATCTTTAAAAAACCGGCGGAGTGATCTCCCCTAAACCTTCTCGTATACTCCTAACACATGCAGAGAAAAAAATAAACTAAAACCCCAAACACAGTGGAGAAAAAAATAAGCGAAACGTCATACCACGATTTCGGAAGGTCGTCGAACACGGAAGTGGAATTAGAAGCCGGCGTGATTACCAATAGGGCTGGGTGTAAAATAAAGAAAACGAAATTTGCAATTGGAACGCCGTTTTTTTAACCGATTGACACAAACATTGGACACAAATCTACAATTAAGGTAAGAACGTCACATACCAAATTTCATTTATCTAACTAATTTTGCTAAGAAGTTATTGCGATTAAAAATATGCGATCATACAAACCGACAGACAATCGATCCTTTGACGGATCTGGCTCAAATATGATACGGACCTACATTCATGATGCAAATTTTATACATCTAGCTATTCAAGTTTTTGAGTTATAGTGTTCACATGAACGCGGACAGACAGACAGACTTCCCGTAGACGGAGTTTGTCCAAAATTTGACAGAAACATAGGAATTATGTGTAAAGATCACATACCAAATTTTATCCCTGTAGCTGTAATAGTTTTGGTGTTATCGTGTTCACAGACGGACAGACGTAATTCCAAAATTGTGTTTTTCGGACTCAGGGATGTCTAAAACGTGGAGATTCGTGAAAATCTCGAGTTTGAATTTTTTGAAGATTACAATACTTTCTCATTGTGTACTTCGTATACGAGAAAGTAAAGACTGCCCGAATGTAATAAGTATATTATGTGAGTTGTGAACCAGTTTTGAAAATTCAGCCAGCCAAATTTCTAGATTTGAGAAAATGAACCTTAAAAGTCGACTCTGAAAATTCATTAGTCCAACCTTCTACAACTGAAAAATAGAAAAAGAATTCGTAACAGTTATTCCAGTTCGGCTTACGAAAAGTCGCCTTTCCTGTATTCTAAAATAGCAAGATCTAAAGCAACCCTTTTTTCGTCCAAATTTTGCTAATGTCTTCCTCCAGATATGTTTCATATTATACTAATGACATTTTGATGGTCTTGGAAGCGACGCTCAAAGCGTGAAGTAGGGTTTTGTGGTTTGGACTCAAATGTAATCATGAAGTCTAGGGTAAAATTACTTAATCGAAGAACGCTGCATTAAGTGACCAATAGAAAATGCTCTTTTCTGGGTGATTGCCCATAATTGAGGCGAGTTTTTCCTTTTTTGAGCTGAAAATTTGAAAGAAATTCATGTTGGGCTTCTTATAATTCAAACAGCCCATTAATATCATCAGTAAATATAAATTACCGATTTCAGTACCAAAAAAAACCCCGAATAACATATAAATTTTTAATTGGCTTATTTATTTGATGTTCCCTTTTACTCATTGTATTAAAATTTCTAAGTTTTACCTTTAATAATTCAGAAGTTATCTAGGTTTTTATTTGAGGTGACGAATGAAGTCTATTAACAAATAACAACTTTGAATAGGTTTTTTTCTCTCCATGGTAAGTTTTTTTTCGCTTTCGTGTTCTAAAAATGCTTTTTAATCTATTTAAAGTAAAGCTTTCAAATTTTTAATACATGTTTATCATTGAGTAGTTGATTAAACTGTGCATGCAATAAGTATTCAACTATTTAGTGTTGTTGTATATAAGATAAAAAAAAATAAGATACCGCTAGATTTTCTCATTTTTCACTATGTATAGCAGTAAAAATTTTATATTAGATTTTATTGTCTGATTGATTATATTGATGGTTCATATAATTGTTAATTGATTTTTAGCTGAATTGTTATTGATGGTTCAAATAATTCTTAATTGATTTTAAGTTGAATTGTTATATTTGTATATTTTTCCTTTTTTCTCATTTATTTCAGTTTTTTGCATTTATTTATTTAACTATTTTATTATTATTTTCTTATGTTCATATCCTATATATATGTCTATTGTTATTATATTTCTCAAATTTATTTGTTATTTTATGTTGTTATAGTGTCATCAATTACTCCACATTCTAAGGCTGGACAGAATTCCCATTCATGTATATTAAATTTTAAATTAGATATCTCTCGAAATCCATGCACAGTTTTTGAAATATATTTCAGTAAATCTAGAAATCAAATTTGAAGCAAAAATATTTGTAAAAATAGTGGGGAATTTTGAAAAAAAAAATTAAATTTCAATAAACGAATGAGATCAAAATATCTTTGTTTCTTTCCAAGTGGTTTTTAATTCAAAGTTCAGTTAAAATACTACCAATATTTTTAAAATAAAAGAAATTTCGAGAAGGTACCTTGTTTCCTTCATTGCTTAACCCTTAACTACTCGCTTCAATTCACACATCAAAATTTCCCGCGCGGTATATTTTGAACACCATATAATTCTAAATTTCTAGGTAAAAAAAATAATGTTTTATAAAATTAGTTTTAAGTCAAATACGATAACCATGTGTTAAAATAAATACAAAAAACACTTAAAATAGGCGTTTATGACAATATTACCCAATAATATAAATATGTGACATGCATATTGAAGATTTGCAGATTTATAAATTTATATATAATTATAATAAAATAACACAAGCAAGAGGCAATAGAAATATTTTAGTTAGAAATTAAACAAATTTAATCCTTCATTAAAATACAAAAAATCCAGTTAGAGCTAAAATAGTACTTATACAGTGTCGGCTTCTTTATAATTTCGAGAGACTTAACGATACAAAGACCTCGCTCAAGCTCTTAGGTCCAAATGAATGAAAACAGAAACCTTGCCACATCACTCAGCATAAGTCACCTGTAGGTTAGCTGGGAGAAAACAGCGGGAGTGACCTCCCCTAAACTTTCTCGTATACTCATTTCTCAAAAACTCTCGTATAAGGTGTCGTTTCCCCTCGACTTATACGAGAGAACAACTTCACGGATAAAAATTTCAAATCTGCTTTATGCCCAGAATGCCACGAGTTTCCCCACAACACGTAAAAACAACTAAACAAAAGGAAGTAAAATAATCCAAGCAGGATCAAAATTCGCCAAAAAGGCAAAAACGGAGCCAAAAGGGAAGAAAAGAGAGCCAGACAGGAGTCATTACGCATAAGCTTTTCGACATGAAGCTGCTGAATAGCGTGCACAGAGATTGCTCCAGTACGCATGAGCGTGGAGTTCACCACAATAGTTAGAAAATTGAATATGCAATTTTAACGCCTTGTTTTTAACCGATTGAAACGAAAATTGGGTACTTTTCTATAATTAATGTTAGAATGCATCATACCAAATTTAATTTATTTAAGTCAAAGGGTTTAAGAGTTATACTTTTTAAAAGTATGCGATTATACAGACGGTCAACCCTTTGACGGGTTTGACCCAAAATTTTATACGGAGTTACATATATAATTATAAAACTGTGTACCAAATTTTATCCATATTAGCTATTTAAGTTTTTGAGTTATAGAGTTCATATGAACCTGGACAGACAGACTTCCCGTAGACGGATTTTGTCGAAAATTTGATAGAAACCTACAAATTATGTGTAAAGATCACATACCAAATTTCATCCTAGTTTTCGAGTTATCGCGTTCACAGACAGACAGACATAATTCCAAAATTGTGTTTTTCGGACTCAGGAAGGTGTAAAACAAAGAGATTCGTCAAAATCTCGAGTTCGAATTTTTTGACGATTACTATACTAACTCTTTGTATACTTTGTATACGAGAAAGTAAAAAGTTTAACGACGAAGCAGAATTAAAACAGCGTCAGTTAAAGCAAAAATGGTGCACAAGTACACCAGCGGGTGTAATTAACCCCTTAATATCCCGCGCTCGTATTGACGTACATAGAATTATCGCATTTTTAAGGTTTTAAACTAAAATTTAATCATTAATTAGCTTTATAATTTGACTCAAAAATTACGTTGAATCCATAAGCATCTCAAGTATTCTATGTCTTCTTAGATGAATGAAAACGACAGCCTCTTTTCAAAACAGGAGGGGGTCATCTTATATAGCAAAGAAATGCGATCCTTAAGGGGTTAAGGGTTAAACGTTGGAACTAAATTTCATACCAATAGGATCTAAAAGCAATTTGTAGCATGATGCATGAATCGTCATTTCATGATATACTTCACTCAACTTATGATATTCTCTAGTCGACTTTCTTTATATCTTTCTCTATAAGTATGGAACTTGTAACGAATGGTCAGAAATGATTGTGTCTTTCTGTCTGAGTCTTTCAACAGTTAAGACTTCCCCAGTAAAGCAAGGAAAGTCGGTTTGTTGACTCCTGTGAGGGTCCTGACCGGATGTGAGGGGGAGGGACTCCCTTGAACCTTAAACCTCTTTTATGCAGTTAGCTCTCGTTTCTAAACGCGAAAGGCAGTTCCCTCGGTAAGTGGCAAAGAGTAATATTGAATCTTCTTTCCTAGTCTAGGATTCGGAATCTTATGGATTTCCTTCACAAGAATGAGGAACTTCTCTTCAAATCTTTATGATATGTAAAATATTTATTACAAGTATTTATGTTTTATTTGTTGTTTATTACATGCTCATTTGTTTTTTATTACGTTCACAACTGTTTAAATTCTTGCTCATTGCTATTTTGAATTCAAAATTGTTGAAAAATCTAAGATTGTAAAGTGTTTAAAATAAAGTTTCACGTATACTCACCAAACCAACAGGGAGACGGGGGAAAATGCGGTGCTGAAGGTAAGGTTCCCTCTGTAACACTCCAGCATAAGAAGCTAAGCTTCTTCCAGGGTACCGATGGAGATCTGTGAAAAGATCTCGAGTGGCCTAGTTTCATTGAGGTAGGTGCACATTGTAGTGAGATGAAAGTGGTAGCTCATGAAAAAAGAAATTCACGTTATATTAATGTAATTAGAAAAGAAAGGAACCTACACCAACCCTGCCTACCCGAAAGGGTGTAAGGCCCTTAGTGAGAGTGTTTCATGTACATATATCCGTCGTACTTAATACCACAGCATATCCCCGAACTTGGAGCCAGGACGGCTCCTTGTTGGTTGGTTGGTTGGGTATGCGTGAAACTTTATTGAAAAAGCCAGAGCAAAATAATATATATATATATATATTCTATATAAGGATACAGAAAAGAGGACATTTAGAACAAAGGAATATAATATTTAGTAAGTTAAGTCTTTCAAGTCCTTGTGTTGTTGACTTTGAGAGGGTGGTTCCGTATGTATGGGAGAAGAGAGAATATGAGTACCTAGAATTAATTGAGTTTGTGGCTAGTTGTCGTCACCATCTTTTGGAAAAAAGAGTGTTTCGTTTTCCGCGATGAAGTGGATGACTTTTCTGATTTTCGCCCTAGAATGGCACCTTTCGAGTTCGAGAGTATAGAAAAACAGCTGCGGAGGAATAAACAAAACGATCAGCCTATAAGCGACTCAGAAATTAAAGCAGTTCTGAGTCAGCTGTTTAAGACTGACCAATGGCTGCCTCCGGCAGGTCACGAGTCGGAGGATGTGATGTCAAAGGCATAAGGTCCATTGTTGTTGTTCGTAACTCTTTTCCACCAAAGTGGTTCTAGGTTAGCTGACGGTTTTGTTAGGTGGTATGAGGTTGTAAACAGGCAGCTTGTAGCATAGTGTGAGGGGTTTCCCAGGTTTCCGCAGCCACACGAATCGCTGTCTCTGTGTTGAATCGTTTAAGATATGTCGGAAATGGGCCGTGGCCCTTGACGAACATTATTTCGGGCCTTTGCCATGGAGTAGGAGTTGTCTTGACTTTAGGCAAAACGATGTGAACACTCCTGCCCGTTTCTCCATTTCCCCATTCCTTTTGCCACTGGATGATGGGCTCTTTTTGTAGCAGACTCTTGATATGGTTTCTTGGCGCTGGGAATATCCATTCCACTGGGGAGCACCAGGAGTACGTTGATGAGAAGCCGCCGGCTAAGTAAGCGGGGTCTCGCTTTCCTGGTGGGTACAATAATGGCTTGGGTTCGCCAACAGCAGGTGATAGTGCGCGCATCCGAAGGGAGGGGTCGGGTCGTGACCGGTGATGGCTACTAAGACTCTGGCGTCAGCACTCGTACTATTGCAGCGACTATCATTCAGATGCACCAGACGTCTTCACGCCAGGTCGAGTTGATTTTGTAAATGTATTCTGTGTGAAGCATTGTATCTCCAAGTCAACAAGGGAATAAATGTGTTGAATCTTGCCGATAGTGAGTCGTCATCATGGAAGATAAGTAATCTCATTTTTACATTTTTTCAAGTCTAAATATCGTATAACATTTCTCATGATAAGCTTGGGCAGTTTGCACACATCATTAATCAAATATCCTCAATTCGTATAAAATATTTCGGGAGTGTTTTCGTGTTCTTCCACAAGAAGGCGCGGTTTTGTTTGTTTAACTTCGTCGTATAATGAAGAGAATCGAGCATGCATCGTGAAATCATTTGGTCTAAGTCCAGCCATTCACGGCCACTTCACTCCACGCCTTCTCATTTTTCAACCCATCCATTTAGGACCACTGATCCTAAAAGAGATCTTATGGTGTTCCATACATAGCAACTTATATTAACAGGTTCTGCTAGACATATAACGTTATCCTTTAGGTGAGGTGAAAGCAAGCATCTTGAAATGAAGTAGGCAATAGTTGATACAGTTTTCATTTATTTATTCGGCTTAAGGATGGGGGTGCAGGTTATATCAGATAGATAACGTAATCATAATTAAATCCAAACCCATGACTTGGGGTGAAGAGTTTACGCGCAAAGCCGAGCGTCTTACAAGGAGAGTAATAGTAAAAAGCGAAATATGGCAGCAGTCATGCCTTCTTATACTGCTGAGAAAACGGGGAAGTCCAGAAGGTCTCGTGACTTTGCAAGTTAAAGCAGAAGTGCGTTTATCTAGGATTGAAGAAGAAGTAATTCGTTTATAATTAAAATTTAGGTGTTATTAAAAATATTTATTTTAAAAATGATTAGAAATTCGAAATCATTACAGTTTCTCCTTCTATAGTAGAAAGTAACACAATTTTTTTTAAGATTGCCAAATCTGAAAAGCTCCGAATTAACAATCTTAGCAGCCTTTTTTTAAATTAAAATTTATTTCTCTGTCTCTTCGTTAAATTATCATGTATTTTACTCTGACTCACAACAGTTATACGTAGAAAGACAAATATCCCTGCGCAGTTCTGATTCCCACTGATTTTTATTTGGAACTACTTGATATGATCTCTTGCCAAAAGGGGAAAATAAGAATCGGGTGATAAAATGTGCATAATGGCTGATTCATTCTTTGCAAGCAAAAGTTTCATACTTCAATCTAAAAATTTAATCAGTCAATGCAGCCGTATTTTACGATGAACGTTACGTGATCTTGGAACTGTTAGAATTTAAATTAATTTATTATTTATACTGCGACGAACTGACTATGTATAATGGGGAAGAGGGAGTCCTGCAAAGTATAGATCGCGACGGTTTTAATAAATTTGAAGAGAGGGTGAAATGATTGATGTTTTGTCAAAAATATCTGTTGCACCATATCTGTTTCAGAACATGGGGAAACGACTGACACAAAAAGGAGAAAAAATTAACGAGTCTTCATAGCAAATTTTTATTATAATGATTATAATATTTTACATAACCCGTAAACGCCGAAGTTAATTTGAAGTGTGCATTTCAGTAATATTCTTTTAAATTATGTTAGAAAAACGCCTAGATAAAGATAATTGTAAAGAGAAATTTTAAAGACAAATTTAAAGATGTGATATGAAATTTTAGGATGATAATTTGAAGATGTGAAGTGAAATTTTAAAGATTAATTTAAAGATAACAGTGAAGTGAAATTTTATTCTTAAAAAGCTTAAAATTTTATTCTTTTGTTAGAAAATTAATCAAAAAATCGGTAAATTAAAAGACTTAAAATTTAGTAAAATATCTAAATATAAAAATGACTTCCGATTATCTTGTATTACCCTGAAAATAAGTCAAAGGAAGAAAAATAAAGAAAGAACAATTTCAAAATGATGGCACTTGGACTTCGATGTCTGGCTAATGGGTGGTACATGCCAGTTGAAAACTGTTTGGAAGTTTGGGAACACATATTGACTTACTAAATTTCTAAACAGTTTTTGGGAACACATATTGATTTACCAAATTTCTAAACAGTTTTGGGGAACACATATTGACTTACTATATTTCTAAACAGTTTTTGGGAACACATATTGATTTACGAAATTTCTACACAGTTTTTGGGAACACATATTGACTTACTAAATTTCTAAACAGTTTTTGGGAACACATATTGATTTACCAAATTTCTAAACAGTTTTCAACCAACAGCCGATATGAGAATACATATTGACTTGTTAAACAATGCAAAAAGAAAAAAAAAGCAAAGGAAATGTGATCGGTTTAGCCACGGAAATGAAATGTAACTGTTGTCAAATGAGGGCACTGGGTGTTATTGTGTTAAAAATTGTTTACATTGCATTATCTTGTATGCATTAATAAAATTAACAATGCAATGATAATTAAAACTGTTATTCTCTCTTGCTTACCTATACCACTAACGATTTGTAATTAGTAAGCTCTCCGTAATCATAATAATTATACGATGACGCCTAAATTACCTTTATATTAACTTCTCCGGAGAAAGCCCTCTCGAGCGCAAGGACGAGAAGTCGTTGTATAAGTAAACAAGTGCTCAGCTGCTATGGAGGATATTAATGTGTTGTAAGTATTTAATATGTCTATCATCACTGATGAAACTTGCCCCAATATTATGCGAGGAAGTGGAGGAGGGTATGATGCAAGAGATGTTTATCATTTACGGTTATCTATATACTGCAGATTGTTCCCATATCTTAAATTTTTTTACGTCATGGACTTCCCAATATTCTGAATTGCATGTCACCGAGATTTGATGTCCTTATGAGCAATACATTTTTTTCTCTACAGTATGCGACTGTAGAGAAATAAATGTAAAATGCTTTCACTCAACTTATCTTTTAAGTAGGGAATAGATGTTGAATTTTTATGTAATTAAAAATTATAAGATGAGTAGAATGTATATTGCGTAACATTTATTTTATACTTTTTCTGGCAGATGTTTAGCTTAGTTTAATTACATTAACGTTCCATTTTGAAGCATCTCGAGGGCTATTCTGAGCGGCGGCCAGATAACAAGGACGACGCCTGAGCTGGAGCCCCTCTCTCCAAGCTTCCGCATCTCAGCAGCGGAGTGCCGTTTGGCCATTACGTATGATTTACCGAGAAACAGGGCCTCATATACGGCGGATCTTCGGTGGAATCGGCTCTCCAGGCCGAGGCTTTACCACTAAGTCACAGCGGCCCTCTTTTTCGAGCAGAAGGTTAATTTTACGTGCGGAGGTGTTTTGCTTACTTGTGTGTTTCTAGGTTCTTTTATGTTATGTAATATCTCGAAAGATTTATCGTTACTTGTTTGGTAATCTTTTAAATATATTTTAGCATCAATATTTCAGTTTTACTTCTAATACATCTAATTACATCATACACTCGAAAAATTTTGAAATTAAATTATGCGATCATAAAGTTTTAAGTGGTTATTTTTTTAACGTAATTTCAATGAATGTTCCGCGTTATTTCAGAAATTTGTCATTAGAACTGTAAAAGAAAGATCAAGAACCAATTTCTGGAGTACAGAAATAGATTCCAAACTCAGTGTTGAACTCCAAAAAATGGCTCATCCAATTAGAAGCTTTTCCAAGTTTACGTCACGACACTTTGGGGCAATTTTTCAGTTATGAAAGTCGATAAATTCATTAAGAAATTATTTTTAGATAACGACATTATTGTAATATTCAGCGATAATGCATTTATTTTCTGTTTAAATCCATAAAAACTCTTGCTTCTCATTATAACATTACCGAAATCACATTAATGAAGGGAAATGGTTACAGTTTTTTTAAGTATGATAATCCTCCAAAAGGTAGAGAAAAAAGTAATGAATAAGAAGATGAACGAACACAAAATAAATCTAGTTATGAATTTTCATAAGACCGCGGGAAGAAGAAAGTTCTTATTTATTGATAGATGGGAGTACAGTTGCAGTTACACGCAGAAAGTCGATTTAAGGAGGCAAAAAAATATTTTATTTTCCTTTGGAGAGTACTAAATCGCATCACGAAACTTGCAAATCGTCTTCGTAACAAATGCAACCGAATAAGAATCAATGGACTTTCTCCCTCGCTTTTTGGGGAAGAAAAAAAAATGGCGCAATCAAGTCTATTGCGAAAGGCCAGAAAGAACTCGGTAATATTTAATTTATCTATGAATATGCATCCTGTTTTTCACTCGCTGGGTAAAGAAGAATACGTGAAAGATCCTATTTTCAATAAAGTATTTTTTGCTTCTTTTTCCAGCTTGGGTTTTTAATTTTGTTATTCTAAAAAGTTGCGGTTTGAAAGCATTTATTATTTTTTTCCCCTCTATCAGAATGACACACCCTTAAGGCTTAGTATTTTTTGTTCTTCACTTTTGATCTTATTTGAGTTTTTGCAGACTTTTTTTACATTTGCATTATTAATTTCTATTTCATTAGGGACAAAGAAGCGATGAAAGTGCTGACAGTGGTAATGCTGATTTAACCTGTGGTTATTTCTCGTACATTTTTTCTAATTGTGATGTAACAAAAGAAACTTTTGATGTAATTATATTAAACAAGGAGTAATTTTAAAGCATAAATTATGACATTCAGAGGCACAGCTACGATTTTGCCGCAGGACATGTGAAATAAAATGTTGGTATAAAAACATGAGAAAGGCGCAGTTCTGGTCCCCGCCGTAGATTTTTCGTCAAAACGTCCGGGTAAAATCATAAAACAAGTGTTTCGCATTAATATGTAATTTAATTATCAATCTCTTTAATACAATATTTACACAGAGTAGTATAACAGTTACAGAACAGATAAATCACATGCTACCACAGACCCTTGCTGCATGCGGTAAACTTGTGATTTATCTATTCTGTAATCATTATACTACTCTGTGTAAATATTGTATTCAAAAGATTGATAATTAAATTACATATTAATATGAAACACTTGTTTTATAATTTGATAACGACGTTTTCACAAAAAATCTACGGCGAGGACCCGAACTGCGCCTTTCTTATGTTTTATTTAGAGTAGCTTTTGATGGCGCCATCTGTTGACTGTATATAGAACTACATTTCGCGTAAGCACAATAAAACATTATTTACTACAAATGCTCATATTTCCCGTAATATTCGAATTTTTGAATTCAAATTTTAATATAATGTTTCTTTTACGTATTGTCAAATATTCTGTAAGTTTCGTAGAATTCGAAAGAAAACTCTACATGTTATAATAAAAAAAACATGCGGAGTTTGAAATTAGTTTGAAATTTTCAATTTAATAACGATTTTTACTTATATTCTGATAAATATTTTTATCGTGTCACTTTGGGTCCCAGTAATATTCCTTAATGTCTTTAAAATGACACCAGAATCAACCTCCTAGCTGAACGCGTTTCCACGCTACACTTTTTTATAACTTCACATAAAGCTAATTCATAACAATCACACGTATACGCCTACACTGGTACGATGACGTCATAGGCAAAACAAATACTATACGACAAACTCTTACAGATATTATCTATCCGTTGAGGGGTCAGCTATTCTTTTCGCATTATTACTCGTAGTTATTAGCGATTCAAATCTGACGGTATTTTGTCACACAAGAAAGTTCGACCTACTATCACTGTAACTAGTGGAAAGACGTCTTCACGTCAATAAGGCTTTAGAATACTGCATATTTTATTTTAATTGTTGCTGCATCCTCTCTAAATATTTCTCAGAATTTATAATTTAGAAGAACTTTGAACTCAGAATTTATAATTTAGATGATTCCTCTCACAATAGAGCATGGTGACACGGTGCCCATGTAACACAGTGCGATCATTCCCAGTGCTGGATTTTAAGTGTACCTGGCACTTAAATTCTTGGGGGCGGGGGCTCTAAAAGCCTCTGACATGCGTATTTCAAAGTGTAAGTCATTAAACTTTAAAATAATATAATCTCGCATAGTTCTAATCATTGTATCAACTTTTATTATTAAAAATGTTGTTTTACAATTGTTTTATTATTTAACCTTTACAATGGATTAATCTTCGTTGATAATTAAAATGTTCTGAAGTCTGTGATTTTAAATTTATATTTGGAATTCACTTTCATACATAAGTTATGTAATGTTAGACATTATCTAGAGAACTTATGTATTCATTGTATGAAAGAAAATGCAATCGTTGTTTTTAGTAAAAGTTATTTTTGACATTGCTACCGAAAGAAATAACCTTATTAAACCTCAAAAAGATTATTAATAAAATACTAATGAATTGAAATGCCATAAAGTAAGTATGAATGATGAATACAGTAAATGAAATATTAAACACATTGAATATTCATATCAATATATTCAGTCTTTATTTTTTTTAATTCTTTCGTCTTCTTCTCTTGAAGAGCCACAGTTTGTTATAAATGTTTTTTACTCCTTTTCTTCAACTATTTGCATTTCTTGGAGGCTTGAATTCATGTATGAAACAGAGTTACAATAACACGTCATCGTGAAACAACAGAAAGACTATGTTGGGACGAACCTGTAATGCTGAACTACAGTCGGATGATGAGAGAGATACTTGATCAGCAACCCCTCTTCCAACTTACACGCCACGATAAGAGAGGGACGTAACCTTCACCAGGCTCATCCATGGGCCAAATCGGGTTTCGAATTTGAAGCCCTCTAGTCTCTTACCACCAGAGGAGAAATTAAATCATTACACCAATGCAGCCCACAAAAGCTGAACACAAAATCTATAAAATGAGATGATTATTGGAGATGAAGTGCAACCACTGAATATTAAATCAACTAGTCAATTAAATGATACAGTAATAAACTATTCGCTTAAGCACTTCAATGGACCATTAAAAAATATCTTCCAATAAAGCCCTAAAATGAAAGGACCATTTGTTTATGGAACAGTAAGGCAATTTCCAGATCTCGCATCCGTCGGGTACAGTAATTGGATTTTATTTCCAAAGAGGGATTTTTGATTTAAGGAGGAGGAGAGCTGATGTGAGATAAAACTTATCAACCCACACATTATCGTAGGAGAAGCCCCTTCAAAAAGTCAAACAATCATCTCTTAGGCACTTCAACAACAAGAATCGCTCCAATTTCGTCTCCTAAAATGGCAATTAATCATGAAAGGTTTAATCTGATCAGGATCTCTGAGGCCCAGATAAGACTAATAACGCCCTAATGGAGTTGAGGCCCAAAACAGTTCAGATTCAACCACCAGGGGAGGCCCGGCCCCCCTTTTTCATCTTTTGCTCCCTCCGAACCTACAAATCGATAGAACGCAGTAACAGATGGCATATCGATATTTCCTTTTACATCAACACTTCTGTCTCTTGGGGGAATCTATCGATATTTTTCCAGGCGAATTTTGGAGTATCCCTTTGGGGAGGTGCTCGCCCCTCCTCCCCTTAGGGATGCATGCTCTGCAGTTGTCTGCCTTCTAGAAAATCGTTTGGCTTAAACACGGATATAATTAAGTTATAAACGTGCGGAATAATAAGATTTATAAGGAAATATTAATTATTTAAATTGGATGGGAGATAGACGTTAATACAAGTCCGTTCTTGCTAGCCATCCATTATTTTGGTAGAATTTTATGTTTTAATCAGTCATTCTAGAATGTAAACGGGATCCTTGTTGGAAAAGAGGATTGTTATGAAGGTATTTTAACAGGGGAATTGTACTTATTTTTGAAAATGGAAAAATGTCGAATATAGCCGTCATCGTTCCTGATGAGCCACTGGCAATTTTATTTTGCACAGAAAGTCTAATTTGCATCATGTTTGTATTCATTAATCCTTTATGTTAAAGATTTTTACATCTTCTTTGATAACAACCCAAGACATGAAAGCAATGTATTTAAGTTCTCTTTCTACCATAATTCCATTGGTATGTTTCGGGTCAAAGGAGATTTTGTTTCCTGTCTAAATATTGGAAATAATTAAACATTTAATGCTCTTAATTAATTATCGTTTGTTATGCTCAGATGATATCGTACTTGTTTTACTATATTCTACGATTTTGCTACAAATGCAATCTAGGGTTATTTTGCGAAAAATGTATTAATTACTCCTGTTCATAATATTAGTGTGTAGCTTTCATAAAATAGTCACTGCTAACACATTTATCAGTTACCTTGGATAAAGATGTAATATTGAGATTTTGGTTAAATCTTTATCATTATCCATCAATATCTAAAATAACTACACAGTGTAAGACTTAATAAAATGTTTATTTTAGTTTATGTTAGAAATAAATTACACAGCTCTTTCATTATTTTTTAAGTTTCTTATATATAGACGACAATAATGTGAGATGTTCTAATAAGTTAAAGGATAATGGATGAATTTTTCTATAATTAAATATAAGGTAATCTATTTTTGGTTTAGTTACTTTAGTTAAATTATTGGTTCGTTTTGAAACTTCTCGAGGTCTATCTTGAGATGGAAACATGATAAGGCGTTTTATTATCCACACCGATCCAGTTGGAGGATATTTGAATAAGGACGACAAATTTAATGTGTACCAGACAGTATACAAGGTAAATCTTCGAGAGAATCGAATATCGAACCTATGATTCTCCAAAGCCTAAGGGGTCCCCGGTGGGGTGGGGGGGGGGGTGGGTTGGGGGGGTTACGTGGGGGGGGCCCGCCTCAGGCCCCCCCCCCCCCCAACCCCCCCCCCCCCCCCCACCGGGGGGTACCAGAATAGACCCCTAAATCAAGGTTTTACCATCGGATCGACGCAGTGTCAAAGGCTAAGACTCAGTCAGCAGGTGACTTTGAAGTCATAGTTTAATTTAGTCAGCTTAACGTTTTTTTAAGCTACAATTTTCAGGATTGATCTCATGATTTTGAACCATGCTCAGATTATGAGGATGACTCATCAGATGGCAGCCCACTCTCCAATGTCTGTTTCAATCTTGAAAAACAATGAGTACACAGTATGATTTAATATATTCGACATATTTACTTTCATTACCTTTACAAATTGAATTATTATATGTCAAACATATTTTTACATATATGTTAAGACATATACATAAAGAATAGAAAAAATCAAGAAAACACTACTTCACTATACATTCTCTATGGGTAAACACCTTGAGACAGTCCCCGAGCACCAACCACATGCCGATTTCGACAATTTTTATTTCATATGAAAGCTTATGATCCCTAGATATGCCATCAATGGTCGACTGCCACAATTGTCCTCCATTTTCAAGATATATCCCATAATACAAATGTGGCAGAGCCCTTCAGCCTCCACAACCACCAACACGCCAAGTTGCAAGCATAGCCAGACAGGCTATAAATATTACGGGCAAACAGTTGGTCGCTGAAGGTGGGTAGTATTTTCTTTAGTTCATAAGTCTATACTCAAGTACTAATGTACTTATGTAGCGATGCCTTTGCTGTGAGATCTTGGCTTCGTAACCGAAAAGTTCCTGATCTGAAAGCCGATTCCACAGAAGATCCACCGTATACGTGGACCTGGAGGAAATTAAATGTGATATCCTCTCAATGGCGTGCAGGTCTAAATTCTGTCCTCATCAGTCCACCGTCCAAAATTACTTTTTCTATACCAAAATAGCTTTTACGCTGTTTCTAAAACGGGGCGCTAATATACTATAATACTAGTGTCGTAGCTCGAATTGTGAAAATGGCAATATTTGAATCTAAGATAATCAAGAACAAATCCAAGCAAGACAAAGACCCATGACATTCGATAAATTATATTCTTTCCCCCTCAAACATTTCTACCTCATGTGATATTTCTCCTTACACCATAGTCGAAAGTCTTCACTTTCCAGAACATCTTCCGAAAATGTATCGCTAATTACCCGCATCAGGGAAATCGTCGGTGACATCCCTCGTAATGGAAATGGAGTATGACTTTCCTCAAAGTAATTAACACAATTATTCTTAATTCACAAGTTGATACTCAAGTACTGAATTCTTAATTTCATTTAAAAATTAATTGCTAGTTTACCATAACATTTGCATCATAACTCGAATTGTGAAAATGAAAACATTTGGATCCAAAACAGCCATCAGCAAGTTCAAACAAGACGGAAACCCGTGGCGTTCAATAAACTAGATTCTTTCACACTCAAATATTTCTACCTCACGCGATATCTCTCCACACACTACGGCCGAAAGTCTTCACTTTCAAATACATCTTCCATAAATGTATCGCAAATTACCCGCACCAGGGAAATCGTCGGTGACATCCCTCCTAATGGAAACGGAGCACAACTTGTCCACCAACAAGATCTCAGATGGAGTTCGCTTGTCTCTCCCTCCAGTCGAAAAGGAGATGTTTTTTCTCTTTTTCATCTGTTGTGGGAAGTGCGTTTCTGTGCTTTTTGCTCAGAGATGGGCTCAACCAGAACCGAGGATCTCATTTCCATTAATATTTCATATCCAGAGAGACACAGGCAATGGGAGTGTTTGGATGGGAAGAACCATGGGCTCACAAGAGAATATTTTTGTATTCACCCGTGTTAGAAGTAAACATGAAAATCGTTGAACTGATTTGTTTGTTGTTTTATTGGCCGGTTGTTTCAGTGGAAATATTTTTACTGTTTCTATTTGGCTTCTGCTAAAATTTATTGGTAATTCTTGTGCATATCTGTACTTAGAGGAACTTCTTACTCTCGATTTTACCTTTATCCACATATACACATTTCTTTAGGTAAAACTTATGCCAAGTGGACATTTTACATGAGGTATTTTTGTATTTACTTTCAATTAAATCAGTATGAGATTGCTCCATGTTTTTATTGATCAGAATTTTTATTCGGTTTTAGTTTTTACTAGATTTTTGGCGTAGCATAGTTAAGTATGAAATAAAAGGCATAAGCTAAACTGTTTTATAACTTTTCGGAATTTTTTAAATAATTTTAAGATGAAGTATCTTTGAAATCATTGTAGTTCATGATAAAAATTAGAATAATAATTATTAATGATGTATATTAATTTATGAAATTTATTGATTAATTAATGAAATTTCATGCGCCTAACATGATGATCTTCTCAAATATCAGATGAATTCGTTTATTTTATAAATGAATACAAATATTTTGTTGTTCTAAATGTTATTCATTGAAATTTTACTTTATAATTGAAAAATTTTCTCGCATTTTTGTTAAATCTTAAAACTTAATGTGGCATTTTGATAATTAAAGGTATTATTATTTATTCTATTTAACATTTTTTATTTATTTGATTTCAGAATATTTATTGTAGTTTAATTTTTTCAATCAGTTTTGTTTAAAATTCCATATCCAAACATTATTTTTCTGTTTTAAAATTTTTTTGGGTTCTTGTGCAGGAAAAATAGGAAAATATACAAATGTTTCCTACTGAATTGCTGCGAAAGGACACGTCAAGGATCATATTGTTAATTATTTGTTGAAGGTTTGAATTTTAAATATGTTTCTTTTAACTCTACTCATTATTATCTATTTCTAAGAAACTAAACTTTTTGAAATATAATGTTTTACTTGCCAGATAAAAAAAATCTTTTTGAAGCAACTTGCAAATGTTTATTTATTTGCAGTTTTCAAAATTCATTTAGTTAATTTTTAAAACTATAAATAAGAAACTGAACCCTTATATGCTTCAAGTGTGCTAAGTAAGACAAAACATAATTATTGGCTTTTCAATATACCATTGCTGTGAATTTTAAAGTTATTTGAAGCTTTATTGACAGCTGAAATAAATATTTCACCAGTTTCTTTCTGAACAAGAGTAACAATTTATATTTTATAACCAATAAATTGAGTATAAAATGTATCTTTTATAACAGAATAGAAAGTGGAATTAGAAGCTCCAAGTATTAAATCATCGTCTGCAAATGACATTTTATTGGATTTTGGGTTAATTTTTGAAATCTAGCTTAGCTAACTTCAATATTATCGATTTTATGAAAGAAATATCTCTTATGACATAACTCTACTTTTACGAGTGTCATATATGCCAATATATTGTTTATATATTATTTTTTAATTAACTTTTTATTTTATTTGTTTCATTTCTAGAGTTGCATTATCTTTTCTTTTCGTTCTCAATTTGAATCATGTGACTTGATGATGAAGTAAATACTCTGAATTCTTAAATCCGGTGGTTTTAAAGAGATAGCAAAATATCAGAAGCGGCGACAAGAAAAAAATGACAAAAAAATTGAAAAGTCTAATCACTGAATCTAAAATAAGGAAAAAATCTATTATTTTACATAAAAGTAAAACTCAACCTTTCAATACTGTAAATACGCAAAATAAAACATTTAAATTATACTGGATGTCTCAAAAAATGTATGCGCACGTTGAACAATTTACATAAACAACAATTAACATAAATCGAAGTTCTATAACTCAAATTAATTAATACAAGTGTAGAACTTGTCAGTTGTTAGAAATTCTACTTCGTCTGTAATAAGATTAATTCCTTTTCTTTAAACGTGTTCTTAAATTGGATAGTTTCACACTAGCAAATAATGTCAAATTGCTATAATAATTAAGTTGAATTATGAAACTTTCGATAATAGACAAGCTATGAAACATTTATATGTGTTATTTATTGCTTATATTATAATTATAAAAGTATTTACGCATCTTGGACATCTTCTATATGGTTTATTTAAAATAATTACAGCGATACATGGCTATATGAAGTTTCCAGCAATTCTGAGCGTTAACCAAATTTCCAGGCACTTTTCAAGAATAGTAAATGCTATCTAATCATAGTTATCGTGGATATAGAATAATCATGAATTCCCCTACTTACGTTGTTTTCACTTATTGTTTTATTGCTAACTAAAGAAAGAATATTGATACTTGTGATGTTTGTAAATAATTAATAATAATAATAATAAATTTCGTAAAATAATCCATTCTAAGAATATTTAAAATATATTTTCGAAAGAAATAAAAAAAATCGTTGGGAAAAGCATATATCGAAAGTAATAAAAATAGAATGGCGAAATCATAGTTTTATGTGACGGTTGTCTGGCCACGAACAAAAAAATGTTTTTAGAATTCAATTTTATTAACTAGTGTAATGTTCTTGTAAATAGAATGGGAATATTTCATGTTAAAAAATGTCTGTTCTTTGTGTAAGTCGAGAATAAATGTGTCATTTTGGAAGGAAAGAACTTCATCTAATATTTAAAATACAGTACAAAACCCTTGATATTAATCTCAGTTCAAGATAACAAATTTATTTGAAGTTATAATGGTGCTCTTTTTCACAGTGCAGTAGAATAAAAAATAAATAAAACGACAGGATTAGGGAAAACAATAAAAAATTGTTTCCAAATTGGAGACACTCGCTTTCCTTATCAGTTTAGAATAATCAAGAATTATTTTTAAAAAAGAACATTTTCTTTTTTGTTCGTTTATATTTGAAATTAATGAAGAGATGTTTTTAAAATTATTAAAAGCAATTTATTTGCGACTCCCAAAACTGACAGAATTTATAAAAGACGCTACAAAAACTCATCTAAGGCGGAAAACACGTGGAACTAATTTCTTAACACTGTGATGGTTGTTAGAAGGAAGTAAATTGCGCTCTTAATTGCTTTTGTGCACTCGTTAAAACCTTTTATTTTTTGAAACGACGCTCATTTTAGGAGATTTAAAGATAAAAGAATGTGAAGAATTGTGTCGATTCTTTTATCTGACTAGTTTTATTTTTTCCCGCCTGCTTTTTTTCAAAGAAGAAAAAGCATATATTAACAGCATTCATAAAAATAGAGATGTCAGTTGCACACAAATGAATGTTTTCTTTGCATTAAATTATTTTGAGGCTTGGTTTTAATAAAGAAGTCTCTTTCTTTTAATAGCAATAACTTAATAATCGCCAAAGAAAACACTTGAAAGGTATAATTATTCATTTACGGAAACTCCGTATTCCTTTTGCATATGACAATTCACATATCAGATAAATACGAACACATTCGCCTTAATTCATCAAAATCTGAATATCAAGATTAAACAGCTATTTATTTTCACTCCAATGTAGCAGTAATTTATTAAATTGAAAATAAAAGGCTGTCAAACAAATATTTACAACAGATGTTATCACTTATCATTTTTCTGATATTATTTATACTTTTTTCCAGAATAAAGTGCCTTTCAGCAACATTAATGGCGGACATCGACTGGAAGTACCACATTCGTCTCGATGTAGCGTATTTAATTCTGAATCTTTCTGCTTTCAAATTTGCAAATTAAATAAACGTTAAAAATATTACTATTTATGCTAGGCCAAACATAAAAGCAAGAATTTGTAGGATAGTTTACACTCTTTAATTTGATATATTATATGTAATTGAAAATTGAATAGTTTTTGAGATATTCTAGAATAACTGAAAAAAGGGAGATAAAATCCAAGATGTGGAAAAATTTGAGATCTATTATCTCAGAAACTATTAAAGCTAGAAGAGGGAAAAAAGCATGTATTTATAAGGAATTTTATGTTCTTTAATTTGTTAAATCACGTGTAATTTGAAAATGGAATAGTTTTAGAGATATTCAAGAAAAACTAAAAAAAAGATAGATGAAATCCAAGATGGCGGCGCAACCCCCCCCCCTCCCCGAGGCCCAGGGACTTCTAACATGTCCCGCAGGAGCTCCTTACGAACAGTACCTATTTTCAAAACTATACGATTTAATGTTTATTTTACCACCATGTTTGGCACAGTGGCATTCGGAGTGAGGTCGTAGAGTTAGTATTCTGGAGATTCCAAACTGATTAGATTAGTATGAATAACGAATATTGTTGTTAATCTTTCGATGAGTTTGTTTGTTTTTGTGTTTTAACCATTAGGGGCTTTATTTGTGTTGTTCCATATAGTTATTTTGTAACAGCGATTGAAAGGACAAGAATCTTTTTTCAATGGACGAATATGAAGAATACCTAAATGATTTCAAAGAATTCAAAATTTGCTGTTGAAATAGCTTAGAAATACCTTGAACATCAATAGGAACTCTCAAGTATTGATATGATAAATCCCTTTCGTATGGCGCGAGGTAGCATCTAGAAAATGAAATGACTATAGTGAAAGATAATCTGTTCCTCTACTTTACGACGCACCCCTGACTCGAGATATAAAGATCTCCGGTTTGCAGTTTGGATGGGTGTGCGTAGGAACGTTTATTGATTCCAACAAAAAAATTACATGGAATGATTTACAGAAGCAACCTCCTAACACGTCTTGAGGCTGTTATAAAATTACTATACACAATTTCCATTTTTTTATTGATTGTTTGATTAAGATTGATTATGTGATGTATCTTCCCTTTCCAGACCTAAGAAAAAACACAGAAAAAATAATAAGAGTCTTCAGTCATTTCTGAACTAAATTTAAACTCGTGAATTCAAGGACGATTGGGTCCTTATTTGTCTTGTTCGGGGAGGGGGAGGGGAATGTCGCTTCGTCTACTGCAGAGGTTCCCAATATGTGGTACGCGTATCCCTGGGGGTACGCGAAATCAAAGTTGGTAATGACGGAATTAAGATAACATTAGGGATTAAAACGTTACAGAATTTTGTTTGCCCAACTGAATATTTACTATTCAGTAATTATACCAGTTGAATAGTTGATAACAACAAAGTGTAGTTTTTTAGCCATCCTTGTAAGTTCATGCGGAATTATTACAATACTGTTTTCATTTGCTTTAGAGTTGAACTAATGTTATTGTAAATATGGAATAAAATGTAAAATCAAAAATAAGCCTGAAAATATTTTTATTTGAAGCCATTTGACTCTTAATGTTACCCAAGCCATTAACTTTATTGATAAAATCCTTTTTAGATAGACAAATGGTTGGGGGTGGGGTGGAAACGTCAGCAGTGTGTACGCGAAAATATAAAAGATTAGTCAAGGGGTGCACGAGAGAAAGAGGGTTAGGAAATCCCTGCTCTACTGAAAAGCGAATATGTGTGTGTCTCTCTGGGATGCTGTGCAGGTCATATCGTTGGATCTAGAGGCACGAAATTTGGCCGAGACATAATTTGGAGGATGGAAATGAGCATATTGGAGCAATTTTTTAATTAATTAAAAATTAAATTTTAATTCATTAAAAGTTAAGCAAAATTTTGGTGTTTTTTCCGTCGAAAATATTACACAAACATCCTGCGGAACTTCAATGCATAAGGAAAATTTGATATCATGCGCAAGATGTGATTTTATGCCCATGAATGTAGAAATAATCTCAATTCCGGCCTGAGCCGCCAAAAATTTGTAGAAAATAGGGCTGTGATCACAGATCCCGGGCGAGGATCCAAAAATTGTAGAAATTATTATGATTACGGCCTGAAGCCAAACATAATTTGTAGAAAAGAGCATTATCTTATGGGCACTCCAGGGGTACATGCACCAAAGATAAAGCATAAGAGACGGGAGTTAAAACTAAATTATTTATTAATTAAAACAACATAATATGAAATAAGAAAAGTATTTACACAGGTTTATTACAGGTTTTATTTACAGTTAGACAGGAAAGATTTAGGGTTGTTACTCACTTAAGTTATCATCTCGTTAAAGGTTTAATTAGAGTTACATTACAGCCAGATAGATAGTTATATAGCTACATAATTACAGTACAGCCATCGCCGCCATGCTGACAGGGATGAAAACCCCGTAGCTTCTTGCCTATTGCTCACTTACCGCATGACTGGTCCGTTCGATTTCAAAAAGTCATCTCATGCAGATTTAAACATTACACTGGGTTTTAACGGAGAGCTTACACCTACGCATCACGTGATTACCGTGAGAAAGCGCGTGATCCTTATCATCCGATATGCTTCTGCTGACACCACAATATTCAAATGCGCTTGTACGGAAAGCGAGAAATTATTATTGGGAAGGAATTAAACTTACGCTTTTGAGCTAGATTGGGAAAATACAATTCCTACATGAATATCATTAAATGTTATGTAATCACGAATATTTATCTGTCAATATTTTTTTCAGCAAATCTAAATTTTGAGAATATTTCAAAAACAACCTATTAATCTGTGCCATCCAATGGTTACATATTTTTTTAAGTATAATTACGCATTTTTTTGCTTTTTCGATTTCAGTGAATATTTTATTCCTACATTAAGATGGAATGCCGACACATGTATAATAAATCTTGCAGAAATTGAAAAGACCTTTTCGAAGCATTGAAACAAAAACGAGATAAACAAAGCAATTGTTTTCTAATTTGCTCCAGAACATTATTTCCAAAATAAAGATATATATGTTCTTTGAATTGCTTTAAAATAATTCTGACTAATTCTTAAAGCACAGCGGATTATTTTCTTCTGTCTCTCTCTTTGTAAATGGAATTTATAAAGAGCCGGTTTTAAAATGATCAAAACAAATTTAAGACTCCAAAGCTGACAAAACTTATAAACAAAACCTAACGAAAACTCAACTCATCTAAGACAAAACACATGTGGAACTAATTTGTTAGCGACTGCTAGTAGAAGAAAATAAACTGTGATCTAAATTGTGTCTTCATTAAAACCTTTTATTTTCACACAACCACGTTCATTTTAGAAGATTTAAACATAAAAGAATGTGAAGAACTGTGTCTGTTATTTTATCTGAGCAGTTTTTTTTTTTGCATCTTATAACGGAAAATAAAAAAGATACACTTTAACAACACTGACAAAATTGCTATCAATACTAAATAACTATTGGTTTTCATGACAAATAGTTTCCCGCAAATCATTTTCGTCATATTAAGTAATTCTGAGACCTTTTCAATAAAAGACGATTTTCTTTCTTTTAATAGCAATAATTCAATAATTGATGAAGGAAAACATTGGAAGGTATGATTATTCATTTATATAATGGTGTTATCTTGCAGTTTGACAACTTTCATAACGAACAGTTTTTTCCAGTTGAATCTGAATGTTTATTGTTATCAATACTAAATAAATATTGATTTTCATGCCAAGTAGCAATTATTTGTGGAATTGGAAGCAGAAAGCTGTAAATTTCTTATTTAATACAACTGCTATAATAAATGAATATTCTCATAATATTCATACTTTTATTAAAATTTGAATACAAGCATTTGAGCAACAATAATTTCAATGAACACCGCCTGAAACGCCCAATTCGATTGTTTTACACTACTGGTAAAAAATGTATTGCAAGATTGGTAAAATTCGCAACTTTTGGAGTTAATTAGAATAAAATGATTCACAATCATTTGTGGAGAATCATGGGAACTCACTTTTTACAGTGAAGATTTTGCCAAGAGGGCATTTAGGGAACTGTTCAGAAATTGATGAAGACGAAAAGGTATTTTGTCTTACCCCGCTTCATAGGAAGCTGATAATGATTTGAAAATTCCATCAATGGTTGGTTTCCTATGAACATTGCTTACATGCCTTTTCGTAAAAATAGCATGGATATTCGGGAGGATATAATGGTTTCTTTAAAAAATCCCAAATTTTTCAGCACGTTTTTTTGCTTATAACGTTACTACATAACTGATTGTGGAGCATGGTATTCAAATAAACTCCAAATGATTCACATTTTACAAATCTTGCAGTAATTTGGCAAGCAGTGTAGGTGTAGCATGTTTAAGTTTGTGTCTAAATCATGGAAAAGGTAAGCATTATGAGCAAAGTAAAATAATGATAAATTCTTATTTAAAAATTATCAAGATTTAAAAAAGACAGCATAGAGAACAACTCTTTTTCTACGTATTTTAAGCTTGCTAATAGTAGAATTATGTATTTTAAAACGATTAATAATTTCATATTTAAAAATTATGAAGATAACTAAAACATAATAATGAACAAGCTAAATCGTGGGGAAGCCATGAGGATAAAAAGCCGGCTCACGTCCCTCTTTGTGTCAAGTTACCTTAAAACATCACATTCCGTTACTTCCACAGCCAGCTTATTCCCTTGATCTCTACCTTGACTTTTTCTGCGGTTTAAGATTTTTTAAGGGGCAACGATTCTCAAGTTCTGAAAAAGTGCAGCGATGACGCTCTAGAGAAGATGAGGGAAGGAAGCTTGCAATCCGCATTTACATGTTTTGTCTGAACGATGGCCAAAACGACACCAAATGAACAGGCTCTACCTGATTCATTCTTTCGAAACAAATTAATGTTACAAAAGTCGTCCTGCTTGTTGGAAACAGTCCAACAAGCAGGATAATGGAGAAAGGCGCTTTATTCGCAAATATGCAGGAGAACACAATATTGGGCAAATATTGAGCAACAGGAAAAATAACACTTGCATTAACTCGCAACACAAACAAACAGAAAATCACTAATTAATAATAGTAAAAGCACTTTCAGCACCGCAAGGCGTCTATCAGCTTACTACCTCGCACTGCGGATATAACTCGAAAGGCGATTCCAGTCGATCAAACTCTCTCTCTGTGATCCGAGTACGATCTATTTATAGTCTCCCCGACAGACCGTGACGTCACTTGGAATCATCTGGATAAATCCGGATCTCGGCCCTTAATAGAGATATCAAGAAAATAATCTCGGGAATATTCGATCTGTCACCAAATCGCCAAAATGGTCGCAAATGTCAGGGATCCAGCCCTGGCCGCTGTCCGTCATTCCATACTTAGCCCTGTAAAACTCTCTTCCCAACCATGAGACTAACATTTCTGCGAAGCGACTTCCCATGTTCGTAACAATAATTTCCGTAACTTTTCGAACGCAGTAGTATTAAGCAAAAGCATCGGGCCTTTCTCGTATGTCAGCTGCTACTACAGAAATCCTGGTAACGAGATCCTCATCAGAATCGACGGGTCTTACAAAGTTGCTAAGTCTCTTCACATGACCACACAGGAAGAAACTCGTACAGTAATACTTCGGTTTTCGTTGACTTCGGTTATCACCGAATTTTTCCGCAAAAAAATTGTCTCAGTTTCCGCCGTTTGCCTCGGATTTCGTCGGCGTGCCCACGTGTCCTCGCTGCTAATTTTGTGAAAACAAACTGACATGTACGAGACGGAAATATTTGTGTCCGAATCCAAAGATTACGAGATAACGTAGAGGTTGAAGGATTCATCTCTCAACAAGCCTTCAACTGTGATGAAACTAATTTCTTTTGGACGAAAATCCCAAAGAAGACGTTAATTAGGCAGGAGGAAAAGTGCGAGTACATCATAAGCTTATGAAAGATAGTCTGACTCTTTTATTATAAGCTTATATTCGACTTGAGTTGTCCACAAATCTTGAGATCGATTTCTTACCCACTTCCAATCGAACTACTACTTCCGGAGACAATACAATATTATGCAAAAAACTTTCCAATCTATACCTATTTTAAACCTAACAAAATGATATTAAAATTTTATCCCTATATTTGGGCGATAAAGTTTGGAAGGTAGTAACCTCACGTTGCGTAGGGTTGTAACAACACCACTAGACGACACACAATAGAAGGGGGCACGACCTGTAAATCATCCCCATTTCGGAGCGGCACGAGGGTCAAAGGTCAGATCTAGGAAGTGAGTCTTGTTTCGTCTCTCCGTCTGTGTCGCACTTTTTCCAAATTCGTAACATGTAATATTCGTAACGAACATTTAATATGTGTTTTATATTGGAGAATTCGGAAATTGAATTTGGTTTACTATGCCTAACATGGCGTGTGTATTCGTGTTAGCCGTCACTAAAAAGTAGAAAATAAAATAAATTAAAAAAAATAATGTATAAGTTTTTATTCATGCGAAAAAATGAACGCAACTGTTGAAAACAATTTTTCTGATTACAATAAATGCATGGTTCGAATAAAAGCGTGGGCGCCTTTACCTTCTAGGAATATTCCATTTGTTTAAGAAAATATACACAAAATATAAGGTGCTATATAAGGCGCCATTGCTTTTATTCGAATCCGAAAAATTATTATATATAATGTTTGTGGTGATTGTAAAGTTAAACACTTACTGCTGTAACATTCAGAAACTCCTAGAGTGTTTAGCAGTTTTCTATTCATTTTATATTAAGTTCTTATTGCCTTTAGCATTAAAAACTATATTTATTCTCTATAAAATGTGTTTTTGGCTATCATTTTTTGAAGTGTCTATTGGATTTACATTGATTCGTATGGAAATAATTGCCTCGGTTTTCGTCGGTTTCGGATTTCGCCAAATGTTTTCGCACGGATTATCGGCGAAAACCGAGGTATGTTTTTATATAGGAGAAAGCGTGTCGGAACTTGGCGCTTAACACCTTAAGTCTCGCGCCCTTTATATTGACGCGCATTAAATTATCGCATTTTCAGGCTTTTAAGGTATCCGACTAGGTTGAAAAAGCCATTTTCGAACAAAAATTAAAAAACTTTTTAATGATCTAAAAATAAAGCCACAACTTTTAAGATACTAAAAGAGTCTTTGTTTTTATTCTTATTCCTTGAATATTTAATTCCTCAGTATCAACTGTAAACAAAGTTATTAACAATTATTTAAACACTTAAAAGGTTAAAAAATACAACGATCATTGTCTTTCTACGTGTCATATCGCTGAACGCAGAACATGCTGCAGAATTCTTTTTGACAAGCATTTATCAGGAGAAAAATGGAAAAAAAATGTTTCAAAAATAGATGAAGAAGAGGAAAATCTTAAATCATGGTTCAAAGATTCTAAAGAAGGTTTTTCTAAGGTATTTATGTTTGGTGCTATTTTTTCACATAAAGAAAAAAATAAAAAATAAACAGAGTGGAGAAAAATATTATGATCAACTCCAAATACTATCAATAACATATTTTATCCCCAATCTTAAAAAATAAAATGCCATCTCTTTACCTACAAAGTCATCAATCAGTAGAACTGCATCAATAGAGAGCAAGCAGCCACACATCACAATCCAATGCTAATTTCCTGTAAAAAATAGAGCCAGAATTAGGTATTAAGACTATATCCTTCAATAACATTCTTTCTAGATTTCCTGACTTATCACCCATGGATTTTTGCGCTTTTGGACTCTTAAGAAGCTCATTATCCAAACGTCGACCTACAACCCTTTGGAAATCTGTTAAAGAGGAAGAGGACGAAATACCTATTCTAAAACTACAAATGCATTATTGTCATGGAGGTTAGGATACTGTAAGACAATTAAGAATAAGGTTATTACACTGAACATTCAAAACACAAAAAATATGTAAAATATTTCGTAAAATACCATAAAAATCGTCTAAAACATGTAAGAGCAGCCTCTATATTTTATTGGGAAGTGATTCAATCATACTACTTTTAATGAATCTTACGGAGAATATCATTTTTATAACGGCAAGCATGCCAAATCTGGCCCATGCGATATAAAACAACAACAATAAAAAGCTTCGCTTTAAAAGGACGAATGAGATAAATAAGACACCACACGCATCATTAAACATTAATGTAATTCTTGAACATTCTTTTCTTGATTAATGTAAAAGTAACACAAGAAAGATCATAAATCATAACATATGTCAAAAATATTTATTCGACAGCTTTTTGCTTTGAATTTAATAAATCATTACTTCGGCATAAGTTAGTGACAAGTATTCAGTTTCAACAAAAAAAACCTGTCCCTTTTTAATCTGATGTGGAAGTTATCAAAGAGCAAAGTAGCACGAAAGTTGTGTAAATGAATAATTATACCTTTTCAGTGCTTTCTTTAGAAATTAGTGAGCTATTGTTATTAAAAGAAAGAACCTTCTTTATTAAAACGTTGTCTCAGTGGTATTTAATACAATAAAAACATTCATTTGCATTCAGCGTCTCTATTCTTATCGATGCTTTTAATGTTATCACTTTTTTCTACCTTGAAGAAGCAGATGTGAAAACAAAATCATCTCAGATAAAACACATTTATTTATCTTTAAATCTCCTAAAGTTAATGCCGTTGAAAGAAAATAAAGGATTTTAACCAATGTGTAAGAGGAATTAAAACCACAGTTTGTTTTCTTTTAACATCAGTCGCCGAATTAATAAATTAGTTCCAAGCATTTTCTCTCTGAAAATTTTATAAATTCTTTCAGTTTTATGGTGGTAAATGAAATTTTTTAATAATTTAAAAACTTCTCTCAATAAATTCTATTAATAAAATGAATCTGAAAAACAAAATATTCTGTATTTTAGAAATAGCATTTCTGATTTATTTTAAACTGAAAAAGAAAAAGAAAATGAATATCTTTATCTTCAAACAAAATTTTTTTAAGCATTCTAGAATCCAGTTTTATCTTTTGTTGTTGATGCTGTTGTTTCTTTTATTTTTATTTCGATTGTCTTGTGCTTGTTAGAAATGTTACTTTGCAAAGACCCATATGTTGGCCTTTTTGCATTTTTAAAGTCTATAGCATTTTATACCCTTATTTAAAGTTACTTTAATATTTTTTGTCCTCTTGTATTTCATTATCACTTTACCTTGCGAGTACATTGGATCATTTTACCTTGAACATGTCTTAGCAGTCTAAATTGCTGCGTCAGTCTTTTAAAGGAAAGTAACGACTTGTTTGGCCAGTATATTGGCTCTTGCGTCAGTAAACCCAAACCAAACCAAAGCAATCGATGCCTTGTGAAAAGATGACAATGCGAAATATAAAATTTTCTCTATTTTCATTAAATTATTATTTATTAACAATATATGAACAAAGATTTTCAAAATTTTGGTGAAAACATAAAAATGTCATAGATACGTTTAGATTAATACTTTTAGATTAAACAAATCACCATACATACCTGGTTGTAACTTAAACAGTGAAGCTCTAGCTGGTGTTCCCTTCTCGCTGCTGAGCTGGTCTATTAATCCCTTAAGGATAGCTTTCTTTTGCTATCTAATAAGATGACCCCTCCTGTTTTGGAAAGGGGCTGTCGTTTTCATTCATCTAAGACGGAATAGAATACTTGAGATGTTCATGGATTCTACGTAATTTTTGTGTCAAATTATGAAGCTAATTAATGATTAAATTTTAGTTTAAGGTACCCGACTAGTTCGGAGAATTTTTTTTTTAAAAAAGCATACACAAAAAAGACTTACAGAGCTAAATAACGAAACTAGGCTTAAATAGGCAATTAGAAATATAAATTTATATATCATCAGTAATTTTTGAAAATAATATTTTTTTTTCAAAAATTTTAATAAAAAATTAAATGCTGCGAAAAACAACATAATTGAAAAAATATGGGACATATTTCATTTTAATTTCGCATGCGTACTTCTCAAACTATCTAGATTGTGATAGACAGCGAGATAGAATTTTTTTTAATAAATAAATATTTCATGAACATTCAAAGTTGGCGTCATTGATTTTTCGCCAAAATTATCCTATGTTTCGAACTTAAAGTGACTGCAAAACATGACTAAATAAAGCAATCATAAAATCTGCGTTCTATTACACCCGAAAAGGTTTTTGAAACATGTGTATCAAATTTCAATGATTTTAATGAATTGTTTTTGAGATATCACGTTTTTCGTGGACCAATTTTAGTGAAATTTGCATTTTTCAGAAAACACATTTAAAAAATATAATAACACATTAGTTCAAATAAATATCAAGGAATATCATTTTTGAAAGCATAATATCATTTTAATATCGACAAAATTTTTCTGCGACAAATATTTGAATTGCGACAATAATTTGAATCCTTTTAACATTAAAGATCTCACCTTTTGCATTATTCGAAGAACTGTGTTTATTCCTAGAATATGTATTTGGAACAATTTTTCTATTTGAAGACACATTTTAAAGATTTTTCCTTTCGCATTAACAATATTACTGACCGTGATTTTAGATATCGAAAATCCGTGACTTTAAAAGCGTCTTTGAATAACTGAAAAAGAATAATTCTCTTCTGAAAGAGCAAAAACGCAGCCATCCATCACATCTTTAAAAGCGCCGTTTTGCGTGTAAACAAAAATTTTAGGTAGAAAATAATAAATTATACTTTCAAAAATGCAATTGTTGTAAAAACAAATATTTCCATGCAGGCGAATCTTTCCTACAGCAGAACAAAATCGTCTAAAAAATGTGCGAGGAGCATCTGTAGAGTAAAAAGGAACTTAATCGTCAGAAAACATTAAAATTAATTGAGAAAAATCTTGAAACTGGGTAATGAAACTAATTTCTAAGATTCAAATTTAAAAAATATCAGTTTGTACAAGAACCCTCATCATTTAGCTTGTCTTAGTGTATATCGAAATTCACCAAGTTGCAATGCCGATATCTTTCTGAATACTAATGATATTGAACTAAAAGTTTTACATAAGTTGCTCTATATATCTGGATTTGAAGTTATGAAAGAAAAATTACGCTACGTTTCGCACATACGCAATAAAATATTATTTACTAACAATACTTATATTTCCTATAATATTCAAATTATTTAATTCAAATTTTACTACAAAGCTTCTGTTACATATTGTGAAATATTCTGTAAGTTGGGTATAATTTAGTTGAAAACTCTGCATGTTATAAGCAAAAAATATGCGGAAAATTATGGATTTTTTTAAGAAAACCTTTATATTTTCACGAATATTTGTGCTGTGTGTACGAGAATACATGTAAATATTATGCACATGAAACATAACCATTGCTGAAATGGGGATTTTTGCCTTCATCCCTTTAAGGTTGCCCACCTAATTGCCCTTGTGACCGAATCTTCACTGTAAAATGTGAGATCCGGTGATAGTGTATCCCAAGATTCTCAGCACACTCATTGCGAACCATTGTATTCCTATTAAGTCCAAATTTTTCGAAATCTTAAAAATGGTCCTTAGCATTTGTCAACCAGTGTAGAAGTTAAATAAGAGTAATAAATTATAATAGCGTATAAAAATTCGATAAGTTAAAATATATCAATGATAATGGAATGTAGGGCCCTCAGTTGATCCAGTTAAGAGAATAATTGTTTTCATCGAATAAATTTTAGCCTAGAAAAAATGGGCAGCGTAGTTTACAATATAGGCCTTATAACAATATGTGCCGAAACTTTTCAAAAAGTCACCAAACCTGAATTTTATAATTGTTCATAATTCTAAGAAAAGTCTAGATGAAAATCATCAGGTCGTGGATAAGCGAAAATACTCTGAAGCACTGAATATCAAATATTTGTTGATTTTTAACTTCCGTAAGATGATTTTCTTAGCTTTATTTTTTTATAAATATGGAATTGCTACCTCATTATTAAAGAGATTCCAATTTGACAGAAAGGTTTAATATTGCGGGATTTTACATTTCACAAATTTATGCCACTCAAAAATTTTTAAGTGAGATTATTCCAATATTGGACATAACCCTTCTCGACACAAGTACTTCTTTACAATTATATGAAATAAGTATTCATGTAAGATCGAGATTTCCCGAAATTCATTTTAGTCAATTTTGAAAACTTCACAAACGTAGAATGCTGAAGAAAAATGTTCTTAAATTTTAATACTCGGCTTTATGAAATAAGCCTATATTTCTTCAGAAGCTTCATTTCAGCTTCAAACTTAAATTAAGACCTTGTTTTGGTCGTCGTACTTTTTACGTTTGATATTCTTACTTTAATGAATGAAAGTATCTTTAGGGGTTTACAAATTGAAAAAATAATTGCATAAGATTCGAACCTCCAATCAGAAGTATCATAGCATGATAATGTTTCAGGCTTGATTCGTCTGTTTTTTCTTCTGTTCTGATTGCAACAGCCGTCGCATTCTGTGCTGAACAATTTTGAAATGACGCAAGAATGCCAGACCAAAATTATTATCATCAAAATATCCGATGTTTAGAAATATGTAAAGTATTAGTCTATATATAAAAAAGAAGAAAGTATGTGTGTGTTTGTGTTTGTTTGTTCGTTGTTTGGTTCTTTATGCATGTCCACAGCGTTGGACTTACGACGGCCAAATTTGGCATAGTGATGGATTAGCGCAAGAGGGAGCTAACGTCGTAAAAATTATTTTAAAATTAGAATTATATTTTTATTTATTTAATTAAATATCGAAATTTAAGCTATTTTTAGAAGTTTTAGAATAATTTCTAAAATACTTATGGAAGGAAAATTATTTTTACATAACTTTAAAGAGCAAAAAATTATCTTTTTAATGATGCCAATTTAGTTGTATATTTCTTCTCTAACTGTAATTAACGTTTCAAAATTCATTTTAAACTCAAATCGCATCAATGCTTTTATTGTTATAAAATAAAATTCAAACTGATATATTGTTTCATCAAATCCTTTATTTACGCGTTTTTACCACTGTTAAAGCTAAGAAAATATCGCTTTTTTGGTCAAGGTAGACTTTTTACTTCCGCTGTTATTTCGTAACATTCACTTAACTTCTGTTTTTATTTCGTAGCTTTTAATATACATTCAAATATCCAATGACGTTAGTTTAGTTACTATGCATATATATGACTTTATTTCTAGTATTAATAGAGAGTTTTTATATTTAGTTCGTATTCCCCTAACTGAGGTTAAAAGTATTCTTTTCGTTCGAGCATTTTCCTCTTGAGCGAAATTCTTTCGAGTGAGAATTGTTCTCGAGCGATTTTGACTTTCTTTATCTGATTTATAAAACATTTTATTTAGAAGCTTCGCAGTAACCAAGTTATACAGTATAAGTATATTTGTACATTGTAAGACTGTATTAGTTATTTAACTATATATTGTTTAAAATAAATGTTCTTTTTTAAATTTTCTCGCATTTTCATTCAAACCATGCTGTTATAAGGTGATAAAATGGCTATATTTGAAAGTTTTAATTCGACAAGAAAAAATTCAAAGAAGATTTACGTTTGTTGGGCAAAGTTGGTGACAATATTTTTAGGGGGAAAAATAGGAGGCCGGTATATGAACAAATATGGATCCCAAACAACGCCGAGTTTTTAACTAGTTATTAATAAACTGAAACAATTTAATAATTATTTTTGCTGAGAGAGATATTAAAATATTCGCCACGATTATTCACAATCTTGCTATTCTGTTGCACACTGTTATATAAAGGAGAAGCATTGTTACAAAATTGTGTTTAAAACTACTTTTGAAAAATTTGTTATCATTTAAGGAAAAAAATTGCTCGGAAACAAAATTGATACCACTTTCTTTATTTTTCGCTCCAGTTATTCCCCCGAACTAGGAACCGTCAAGATTCGCTGTCAGTTGAAAAAGCAGAAAGATTTATTGAAAATAAAAACAAATAAATAAGTACACAAATAAAAAACAAAGTAAAGGCGACATCACAATATACACACTGAATACAAAGTTTTTAAATTATAAAATAAACTAAATGTTAGTGATAAAAATATAGAAAAAAAAACTCACTAAACGTAAAATGACATGGAAACATTACAAATGATTGAGACGGGATGAAAGAGTATGAATTATTATACGTTAGTATAACATACTTGGAGACTTTTTGTACAACCTGGGAGAAGAAATTGTTTAAAACATAAATTGATTGGATTGATTTGTGTACTGTATTAGTGGAAAGGACAATGCTAATTTTAAAATAGTGTTTAAAATAGTTTAAAATAGTGTTTAAAATAGTTTAAAATAGTGTTTAAAATAGTTTAAAATAGTGTTTAAAATAGT
>BGPR01001091.1:61558-78095 GCA_013235015.1 Araneus ventricosus | reverse complement strand
CTCTTATTTTTATTTAAATATCATCAATTTTTTTATTCAATGATTAGTTTATAATCATTTTTTCCATGTTATCGCATCCTTTCTATTATTTCTCCTCCCACTTAGAGGTTTGAATGCCCTACTTACCGGAGGTTGTTATAAGTAATTTTAACTAAAAAAATGCTTTCTAAAGGAAAACACATTCATTTTTCACTTTGTAATTGTTGTTATATGAAGAACTCGTGGTTAGTGAAATATTTTCATAGCAGTTTGTCAAATAATTTTGAGGCCCATCATGAAAGGCGTTGTACAATTCTTCAACTTCCTAAACCTGATAGTTTTTTGACTGGCAGGTTTTGAAAAAAGGGAAAGCAGAGAAGATTTACTTATTTGCTTATTCCTTTTATTATTTTGGTTTGAATACTTTTTTCCCCTTTCAAATTTTCAGTTTCAAAATCAATTTTCTTTCTTTTGTTGTTTTAAGTCATATTTAGAAAATGATCACCAGACGTTTTTATAAGCAATTTTATTTAAAGAAATTGTTTAGTAAGAGAACGTATGCGTTTCCCACTTTATAACTGCATTTGTATGAAGTATTTTTGATTAGTGAAACATTTTATTAACAATCTTCGCAGGAAGTTTGTAATCAAAATGTAAACTACATTACTCAACTCTTTAACTATCAGGTTTTGAAGAAGACACAACTTTCCTTTTCCTCACATTATACATTTTATTATATACATTACAAGTATATTTTATATTTTCTTATACATATTTTTTTTCAGATCAGATGTTTTATAAATGCATTTTGTCAAGTAATACAGGGTTTACACAAATGAAGTGACACATTTCAAAAATTATTTTTAAAAAACTAAAAATGTTCCAACTACGTTTTTAAAAAATAAGAGCGCATCTCAAAAAGTTTTTTCAGACAGGTAACGCGGCGTTACGCCGTTCTAAATTTGCTACAGCGATAAAATTCCTCACGCAATAGCTAGCAATCAGCAGAAGCCGATGCTTGTTTTCTGGTTTCTTTTTTTAGTTTTTCTTGAATATCACGAAAACTCTCCAGTTTTCACACTACATGTGAATTAACAAATCAAAGAGCGTAAAATTCCTTACAAATGCATGCTTTTGTTTTTCTTCCAGTTTTAATATTTTCTCAGATAATGGCTCTAAACAAATTTTTCATTTCCAGTAATTTATGACCCCCTAGACCACAGAAATGGCATTGTTACCTATCTGAAAACAAACTTTTTGAGATGCGCTCTCATTAAAAAAATTAGTAGTTCTAACATTTTTAGTTTTTTATTAATTTTTGATAAATTAATAAAAAAATATTTAATGTATATCACTTCATTTCTGTAGACACTGTAGTATCATTGAGTGAGATATACTAAGAATTTTCATTAAAATTCTTAGTAAAATAGCGATATTGAATATGTAACATCACTGATCAATTTTTCAGCTATAAATTTTTATATTATCAAATTTTCCAATCATTTCTTTAAAAATATATGCCTTTTATTAAAAGCATTTTATAAGGCAGTAACTCTGACGAAACATTTTTATTCCAGTTCTTTTGAGAATCGTAGAATCTTAAAAAGTAATTCACTGTTGGAAGAGAAATTTTTAATAGTAATTTTTAATTTTATCTCATGGCTTAAAATCTTTAACTATTTTATTAATCAGAATGATTGTTTTTCGGTAATATTCATTGCTTTCTATAAAAACAAATACATCGAATCGCAGTAAATCTTAAATATTTTTCATCACCTTAATTCAAATTGTCTTTTTGAAGAGGAACAGATTCTTTAAAATAAAGATGCCGGTGTAGAAGTTTCTCTATAGTTCAAGAATAATGATGTGCGCACAAACTGCATTGACTTTATCAACTGTTTTCTTGATTTGACCAAATTCACTTCTAACTATTTTAGAAAGTTTTATATTATCATATAAATTCATTTAAGAGTTATAACACTGGTCATTTTTTGTTTTACCTTTCAAAACACGTGTTCACAGTCTCGTATACGAAGTATACATACAGAGAAAGTGTTGTAATCGTCCAAGAATTCGACCTCGAGTTCTCGTTGAAATTCAATATTTTTAACCCCCTTGAATCAGAGTTCTTTATTATTAATGTGCATCATTTTTTCGTCTTTATTTTGTAATTAATTATGTGCATCTGCGAATCTCTGCGTATATGAGCGAGTCTCGGTTTCGAGAGCGGATGGTTGCAAGTTCGAAACCCGATTTCAGCGAAGATCCGTCGTACATTGGGCCTTCTGCACGCCAAATCATACGTGGTGGGCCGGACGACCTCCCGCTAGTGTGGTGCGGAAGTTAGGAGAGGGGGGCAGCTCAGGTGTCGTTCATGTCATCTGACTACGGTTCAAGATCGTATAGGGTTCGTCCCAATATATCCCTCCTTTTGTACGGAATGGGACGTTAATATAACTAAACTAATTAACCCAAGAAGCGCATTTTTTAGCTATAACATTTGACGACAACTTCACTTTCCAAATGTCAACAAACGACTGCGATTTGGTTTCAGTTTTGGTCTTTTGAATGAGTTAAACATGAATCTCAACCTGCTGTTAAATATTAAACTCGAAGCATTGAAAGAAGACAAGTTGGTGGAGTTTTGAAAGGCATTTAGAAAGAAGGAAAATAATTTGCTTCGTGTTTTTCTCGTGTTACTTCAAAACGGGGCGTTAATATAACTAAATTAAACTGTGTATGAGAGCACGATAACTCAAACATGTAATGAGTTAAATGGATGAAAGACGCCATGAGGTCATTATACCAAGATTCTCGTTCTGTATGTATTTTAAGCCAAAGCTACGTCAAAACGTTGAATGAAAATGTTCTATGCAGATCCGTTATTGCGGTTATTTATCTACGCTTTGTCTCCCCTATCAAAAAATAATATTACAACCATTTACATGAGTAAACGCATTGACATTTCATCCATTGAAGAAAATTAAACGTATTTATTCATGTGCTAGTTGTAGTGATATATCATTAACATTTGCTAACGAGTTGCCATTTCTTTCAAAAAAGAAATTGAAATGAATTTAATTGTGTTAGCTATCGTGGTTGACATTAAAAATTAATTTTAAAAATGTAGGAAGTCGCACAGAAAAAAGTATTAGGGGAAATTCGAGGAAGATGGCAACGTTAAGCTTTGGGGATTTTTCCTGACTTCAATATTCTTCGCAGGAGGATAATTATTTTGGCAAAATATTCTTGCAACTATTTACTTTAAAGTGCTGTTTTTAAAAAAAATTATTTCCAAATTTGATTCAAAAATTTCATTTTATGAAAAAAAGGTAATTTTCGTCATTTTATCCGCGTTTTTCCTTCCTCACTGAAAATGATGCATTCTTCATTATCGAGGTCCTTTGGGTCCAAACTGTCATCAACGTCAACGTAATGAAATTCAAATGAATGAGTTGACTCTTCAGATTCAGATTAGAAGTTCAGGTGTCGCGTAGCTACTTTATTCTTTTTTGTAGAATTTTTAGCAGGTTTGTTGCGTTTAGACTTATTAATTTCAGCCTTCTTCAACTGTCACAGTTTTCGTTTGTCTGCTTTTTCATCTTCCTCCTCTTTTAATGAGATGCTCATTTTTCACTGAAGTGAAAGTGAGGTGCATGAAGAGGAAGTGGCAGTCAGGTAGCACGACGATCTCATGAATGAGCGTAGAAGAGTTCTTCATATTACCCTGCACCCAATTCGCCATCTTACCCGACTTCGCCGTTTTCATTTTAAAAAAAACATCAGCTCATCAGAAAAATTAAAATAATGCATCAATGAACACGTTTTGATTAGCTCTTTAGGAACATCACATATACAAATCAAAAATATTTACTTCGTGAACGCTATGCCTTAACAAGCACTAATCAAAAGTTGCGCAGGAACAACTCAAAAACACAATACCGCGTACTGTGAATCACACAAATAAAGGGTGGTATCATTTGGTGTGACACGGGTAGCTGGTTGCTATAGGTTTCTGATGATGCAGTATCGGGGAATTCATCAAGGATAATTTTCGAGGAAAACAATTCGTCATCTTACACTCTTCGTCGTCTTACCCGACTTTCCTCTATAATCAAACAAATATCACTTGTTTATATGCATTTTTTATTTAATACACCAAAAAATGCTTTTTTTTATTTAATACACCATAAAAAACGCTTTCACCGATAATGATTTCTAAAGCTAAATGAGCATGAAATCCGTCGGTGTCGGACGCGCTCCCAGTAGCTTGGTATGGAAGATTGATGGATATTTAGTTTAGCTTAGTTACATTAATGTCCTGTTTTGAATCTACTCGAGGGCTATTTTGGGATGAGCCTCGTAACACTAAACTGTGGTCATATTACGAAGACGACAACTGAATCCGCATTTTCTCTATATTCTGCCGCTCCACACCAGCGGATGGTGTTTGACCTTCAACAGATTTAACGTGCAGCAGGTCATACACGACGGTTCTTCCATGAAATTGGGTCTCGAAACTTCAGAACCCAAGCGACGAGGACTATGCTTCGCAACGAGGCCATTGTGGCCCGTTTCGAGAGGGATGCTAGTGTAGAATGAGGGGCCTGAAGCGTCGTCCTCGTCGTCACCTCGGTTGAAAATTACGAGATACACCCCAATATGGTCTTCCCCTATATTCATAAAAAGGAGTTAATCTATCTATAAATTTAGTTTTAATTGAATTGAATTTAAATATTTAGAAAATTTATTGAAAACGCTCTATGGTTATAGCCTCTGTCTGGTAAGACTATAAATATATGTGTTTCATAAAAATAAGCAAATATTAAAAACTTGAATAACATAGGAAAACGATAACTTTCTAATAAAAATGCGAAGTATCACTACGGAAAACTTGATAAAGGGTGGCGAACCTATATAGAACATTTTACAAATATATAAATACGAAATAAGGGAAGATTGATTTAATTGTGATAGAGTTAAAAACACGAAAGCAAACAAAAATAATAACAAACAACGAGGAGGAATAAGAATCCGGTGGATGACGTCATCAGAGGCCAATAATCCATATAGATTCAAAATTAGAATCAGAACATTTTACCATTGTTTCATACTAATGAACACTCTGCACGGGTTCATAGTTTGAAAGAGTTGTTGAAATAGATTCTGGATATGGTGTTTATTCTGATAATCACGCCACGTCCAATCGAAAAACGAACATTTATTTTATTTTTTATATGATTCTAAGGAAATAATTTTAGTAACGAGTTTATCGTCTGTCTTTAATTTTGAACCATCATATTTATAAAGATAAGCGGAAGCAAGCGCGTTTGTTTGTAGCTCATCTCACATTATTCTTCGACAGTGTCGATTATCCTGATTTATTTGAATTGGACAAGGTTCGTTAAGATTGAAGAGACTATTCGTTAGGATTTTGGTGGCGGGTGGTTTCATCCACTAAGAGCGTCACTCATCCTCAATTTGGCATTATTCGGTAATAATCTGGGCTAATTTAGAATGTGGGTTTATTTCTGGTAGAAGTCGATTATTTAGACTAATTTATTATTATAATTTGGACTCTTTGGCTTTACTAGAGATCGGCAATATCCCTAGATTATCCATCGGTATCCGTTAGATATCTGTATTAAGGATTTGAAATTATTTGTTGATCATTTTACGAAAATTTTGATTATCCGGATTGATTAATATATGACGGGATCAGTTGATTATTAGACGATATTTTCCAAATATTTCTACTATCCGAATTGACAGAGTTTGAACGCTTAGGTATCATCAATTTATATTTCATAATTTCATCGCCAACTTGATATCTATGATCCAGAAAGTCTACTTTTTGTATTAAAAAATGATTCATGGAAATATGTCACATTTCTATTTCACACATTAACTGGAGAACTAGAGTAAATCTCAAATATGCACTAAAGAGCCAAAAGCCATGAAATACTTCTTTACAATCATTTTTGAGCCTCCTTGAACTAGGCTATGGGAAACACCTTGTTACGGCATGGACTCAACATGCTAGTGGAAGTAGTCAGGAGAGACTGTCACAATAGATGTCCATAATTTCTTATTTTGGTAGATGATGGATCTTGCGCACGAATGACTCTTTCCTATGAATCACAAGTATGCCCCATGGAGTTCGCGTTTTTCAACCGAAGTGACCAAATCCCCAGCTGAAATTATCCAGAATAATCATTAAGCAAGTCTTAAACAATATCTCGTAGCAACATTTTGCAATGGCATGGACTCAACATACTGGTGGAAGTAGTTAGGAGAGACTGTCACAATGGATGCCCATAATTTCTTAGTTGTGGTAAATGATGGATCTTGGGCACGAAGGACTCTTTCCTATGAATCACAAGTGTGTCCCATGGAGTTCGCGTCTTTCATTCGAAGTGGCCAAATCCCCAGCTGAAATTATCCAGAATAAGCTTTAATCAAGTCGTAAACAATTTTGTTCCAATTACACGAGGCATTATTATCCATCGAAGATATCGAAACGTATATCAAAATTTATAAAGGGATGGCATTGATCAACAAATAACTGATCGTGCAGATTTCATGTCAATGACTGTTTCAATTTAAACGGAGGATGTAGTGTATGCTGGGAAAGTACTCCTCACTCCATTGGAGAACAAACCACCAGAATATACAATACATTGCTGACAAACTGAGCCCATAGCCTTATGATGTTTGCTTGTACAACCGAACTCGATCATTAGTTTGTAGTGACTGGAAACGTGACTCAGAGTCATCTAGTGCCCAATGCAAATGATCGCAAGTCCAGGTGACGTGCGTACGTTGATGATCTGCTATAATTAAGGGTGCTCGAATCGGTATTTTGGTACTAAATGTCATAATTTGGTACTAATGCGTAAAAAAATGTACCATGCTTAAAAATGTACCATATGAGAGGTGCTGAGGCCTCCGTGAGCACTCGCGATGTATCATTGAGATTGTTAAGCAAAGAAACTTAAAAAGTCCCAAAACATCTGAAATGCCACGTGCCATGTGTCGGACTCCAATAAGCATTCCGCCATCAGGGTATTCATTCCGCTATTTCTCTCTGGGTAGAAAATATTACGTTATTCTCATTCAAAAGATTCAATAATTCAACAAATAGCAGTTACATCTATCTGATTCGTAATTCCCTTCTAACACAATCCGATTGTCACTTGTAAATTGCATACGGCATTTTCATAATTTCCATTACTTAAATTACATTGATAACGCCTTGTTAATTACCAGCCTGTAAGTCTCGGAGCTTTCTAAACACTACGAGCTTGCTATTGTTAAAATGAAAAAAAAAAGATTTGTCAAGAATTAAAAGCTATAAAATTAGAAAAGCACAGAAAAAATTAACTTTCGTTACCAACATTTTATACACACAAAACACACACAAAAAAACACGGTCTATCCGAAGAGGAACAACCAGGCTTTAAGGCGGAATGATTGTTGCAATACTAAAAGAAAATAATTGTTGTATTCTAGCTTTAACTATGCGAGTATATTAAGAAACACGTTTCGTAAGAAAATGCTAAATATTGCTATACCGAAATTAATTAAGAAACACATTTCGGTGTTATTTAGTTAGTTTTTTCTTTTCAAATGAAATAATTATAATTGCTATATAATTTCTGATTTTGTTTTAAAACTCATGAATATTATTAGGTTATTTTGGTATAGTTATTTCATAATTAAATCCTTGATAACAGTTGGCGCTTTATGAGCATGAAAAATATGAGTATATAAAATTAATTATGAATGTAAACAGAAGGTAATTTGAAAATTTCGTTGCTTGTGTTAAAAATAATTCTGTTAGAGGAGTAAAGTAATTTTTATTTTTTTCCTTCTAAGAAGAAATTAAATAATTGAAGCAGAACAGGAACTTTCATCATGAAGTTTCGAAAGTAATATTTATTATACAGCAGCAAGCAGTATAGGATTTAAAACTGTTGGATTTGGAAAGCAAATTAGTACTTTTGAATTCCATTCTCTATAACATTAACGATAACGTTGCTAAAGCTCTATCTGAATCTCTAATAGGATTTAATTTAACTAAATACAGTCAGTGAAGTCTGTCAATGAAAACTGTTCTTTAGAAATCGTTAAACTTTCGTCCGCTAGTCTAGACACAACACCCTTTTAATATTAGTCGAGTCTTCTTGTCTGAACTTCTGCAATTCAAGTTTATTGCATAGAAGTTTAATGAAAGAATATATAACTCTCATGATGTCTTTCAGCTTCAAGAAAATTTAGTGGTATTTTCCATTTTAGGAAATTAATGTAATCAAACGTAAAAGGAAACGACAGCAAGTTAAATAATGGAATCTTCAATAAAACTTCGTCAGATAAGATATTGGCAACGCTGTTAGTCTAATACAAGGCTTCTTAAAATGTTTTCCAGTTCTGATCCCTATATACTGATCATTCTCAGATACGGAAACCCTCAGCGCTTTTGCGCATGTGCCAGGCAGGCTTTATTTCACAAAAATAGGGTGTAGTGAAAAAGTGGTGGGGAAGAAGATTACATCTTACTTAGCAGTATGTAAAAGTATATCCATTTATTAATTTATTTCTGCAAAGACTAACTAAAAAAAGACTTTTAATCGGAAGAGGGCCATGACCTAACAAAGAACTCCGGAAAAGCGCTCGTCTTACATATTGCTTGTCACCCCTTTCACTAGCAAAATCGTCCAAAAGTGTCGGGTTTTTGAAACGAACAGTATTTGGAAAAAAAGATCGTGATCCGATATTTTCTGAAATATTTTTTCGTTAGCCTTCCTGTTTATAAAGAGAAAGGCAAAAAGAATGAATTAATGATCAATGAAACGAAATCTAATATAGTTTTTGCTAAATTTGAATGAAATATCTTAATCTTCTGATTACGATTCGGTGAAAACTCCATACATCCTTTGAAAACGGTACCTACCCCCTTTCAGATCATTAAAAAATAGGATTAGTGGTCCATTTCCAATTTCAATAGGATTAACTGTTCTTACTTTCTCTCGAAATACTCAAATTTTAAACCTCCCTGAGTCCTTAAAGCACTTTTCTGGAATTATGTTTTTCTGTCTGATTGTGGACACCATAACTGAAAAATGCATTTATCTAGATGGATGAAATTTTACCATCTTATTTTTGAGCTTATCTTAGCATCGAATTTGTGATTTTCATCAAAGTTTGGACGAAATCCTTCTGTAGGAAGTCTGCCTGCCTGTCTGTCTATGTGCATATGAACACGAAAACAAAAGAGAACGCTAAGACATGGACGGATTAAATGTGGTATGTTTTTAGTATCAGAAATATAGATGTGTGTCATATTTTAGACGGGATCTGTCAATGGGGTGACCACCTGTTGATTAATATGGAAAATTTGGTGTTGTGTAACATGCCTTCTATCCAGTGGTGTAGGCACTATGGTGCTGGTCCCATGAATCAAAATGCCAGTGGAATCTGGAGAGCACAAATTTTGTATGAATGCACGGCCAATTATAGATCCCTTGAATATTTATGGAATTTGTTACTTTTTTACTGGAATTTGGAATTGTCTGTAATATTTAATTCGCAGCGCAGTCAGCATCATGCAAGTGCGACTGCTCTGCACTGATGGACATGCCGTGCATTTACACACTAGCAATCACTGGCCACGATTAGATGGACACGTAAATTCAACTATTCTCATCACCAGTTGACAACCTTTGGGACAGTGGTAAGTGGGAATGGGCATTCAACAGCCACTTTTCTTGTCATTCTCACTGTCTGCGCTTGAGTGTGTTCTTGCCTCCAGATTTTCGATAGGTGACGAAATATTGCTGGTGTCCGTAGCCTCTTATTGCGACCAGTAACTATTCTTATTAAAGCAAGGTCTAAACCATTTTATAACAACAATCGCTGGTCTCCAAACGATTAGAGGTTGTCGTAAACCGTGAAAAGTGCAACTTCTAAGAATGGTTTAAATACAAAGGACCATGATCTATACAGAAAAAAAGGGAATTTTTGAAATTTGACATTGCCACAAAATGATTTTTCCTGCCATCGGATTGCAAATCAAAATTTCTATATATATTTATGTTGTTTCACACTATAGTTTTAAAAAAGGAGGTTAATCGGACAAGCGCACTGAAATAATCAATTATTTTTTGGCCCCTTGATTACATATGGAACCATTACGTATTATCGAGAAAATTGAACTATGCAGCATTTTGCATTTTGAATTCCCAAAATAATGCCTTTTTCATAATTTTTTTTTGTAATACTAGCTTTTTAACATCGATATTACGTATCGGTATTATCGAGAAAATGAAACCGTGCAGCATTTTGTGTTTGGAATTACCGAAACAATCTCTTTTTCTTACATTTAAATGCTTTTTCAGTAATTGCTCCTTGATATTAACTTAATATTGTTAAATTGATGATAATGTAATTTCACAGAAGTGAATTTTTTCTTTTATGAAGTAATGCTATTCTGAATATAAGTTTGGCTGCTGTATTGACACATTACTACTATAAAGCATACTTTAGAAACACAAATTTTGTGCGAAATGTGTATGTTTTTGAAAGAATACGATAGAAAAATCTCACCAAAATTACATTAGAATATAATTGAAGCCTAAACGCCTAATTTAATTGTTGAGATTTTTATGGCAAGCACGTTCGTAGTTTGTTTTATCGCTTGTGTCAGAGCAACAATCTTGTGAAGGTAAAGCCATAAATTTCTTGCTTTTATTTTTGTGTTTCCTTCACGCCTTTTAACAACCCTTATCCGTGAAAGCAAAGTAAAAAAGAAAAATATTGAGGCAATTTGCTCAAGATTTCCGGCTCTCATGTGCCAACATGAATTCTGGTGAACATGCAAGTCTCATATGACATTCTTTAGATTATGCACACATTTTCCTGATAGTGCTATTGAAAAGTCTTTTATCAAGTGACTAGCAGTACGCGCACGACATAATGACATAAGTGGCGTAATGACCCGTGGCGTAATGACTTCAACAAACTAAAAAAAGCCCAAAGTTTTGAAAACGAAATCAGAACATATATATATATATATATTTAATAATCTCGCTTAGTTTTGCTTTAAATTCTAATATTATATATTTTAAAGTCTTAATGTATTCCAAAATCACTTTTCTTAAACTCCAGTTTCGTTTTATTTCCAGCGCTGGAGGTATACTAAATCTCGCGTTTTGGAATATTTATTACTAAAAGAATATTCTAATTACTTCCACGCGCCCGCATAAATCGCGAAATCAGCGACTAGTTGGCACCATACTTTGCCCTAAAACACTTACGTAATTTACTAAAAATAACTATTATTCCCTTCACTTTGATCACGTGTCTATATGTTAAATCCCTACCTGAGAAAATGCAGGGATTTTCTGTTCTCTTTTGACTTGAAACCCTTAACTAAGATACACGTATGTCCGCCACTTTCCTTAGAAATGACTTAAATATTTGGATAATAAAAGAAAATTAGTTAATAACTCGGCTCCTCGCAGTCAATCAATAATATATATAATTGATTTCGCCCTCGATTTTTAGTGAAAGTACTCGCAAGAACTTCAGCGAGATGAATAACGTATTCTTTTAACTAAAAATATCAGCATATATGCGCGATATCAAAAGTATAAAACAAATAAATACTTGGATCAGTAAAATGAAGTAATTAAGGTTAGCTGACGCAATAAAATGATCAAGAGTATGACATATTTCCGCTTGGTACCGCCAGCCAATCGGATAGTGAAAATGTATTCTGGGAACCTTGGGTCGGACGAAAGCTTCGTCGATTCGGATATGAGAGAAAATGTTTTGAACTGATCAATAAAAAAATTCATAGAAAATCGGGTAAAAAAAGATATTTTAACCATTCGTGTTTTAAAACAGTGATAAATATTCCGGTTTATACCTAAAAAAATTGAAAATGATAGCGTTATTAGAACGTCGGATGCAAGAAAATAAGAATTGAAAGTTAAAAATATAAATAAAAAGTGACCATTATTTAAAAAATTTTCAAAATTCAGTAAATTTTGTTGGAAATTCAAACAAACTTCATTGGAACGAAACTTGTCTGTTCTATCCGATGGTGCATTGATTGTTTTTCAACAATCATTAGAAAAGATACTACAGCTGTAAACGTGCCAAAAATGACCCAAAATAACACAAAATATTAAATAAAAAATTTACTAGATGAAATTTTAAAATTCGGGCTTCGAGGTGCATTGAGTCACCATTGCGACTACCTGTGTGCCAAATTTCATGGCTGTAAGTGCGATAGATTCGTCTGGACATCGCGCACACACACACACATACACACGGAAACATTGCTTTTTATAAGTATAGACTTTATTTCTGTCACTACAAATATTCTATAGCAACAGTTTCGGAAACGCTCCGCGCTTTCGAGCATGCGCGGGGTGGAGTTGTTTTCATCAAAATAGGGAGGAATTGAAGAATGGAAGGTTGATGCTTACACTTCACTGAGAGTGATCTAACAAATAACTCCGGAAATGCGCTCATATGACTCATTGCCTGCCCTTTCCGGTGTAAAATCATCCAAAAGTGGTAGTCTCGGAATCCGTTGCTGAACAGTAATTAAATTGTTGACTACTGTCAAAACATCCCCACAGAGGATTTTATTGTTCAGTTTTGTTGTATTTCTAGTTTGGAGAATATACTGAGCAAACTTAGAAAAATAAATTATAGGATAGCATTTTTACATGTATTTAATTAACTTAATTTTTTTTCTGCTTGCAAAGATGGGATTTTATAATCAATTATACACTTATTAAGTGATATTCTAGAGTTTTGATGTACTAGAATTTATTCAATTGATGATCTCAAAGACAAAATTTTAAATATTTTCAGAACTTAATTATTAGTTACTCTTATAAGGCTATTTTTTTCTAGTAGTGGTATAATAAAATAACGTTGGTATTTAGATTAATTTAAGAAAAGAAATCCATTTAGCTTATTGGATAATATTATTTTTTCCTAATTAATTTTATTAATTAATAATTAAATACTAATTCGAGACACTTCGTTATTGTTTGAGATAAGAAACTGGAACGTATAGGATTTCGTTCATCGAAAAATTTGATGAGAACATTAAAATAGCTGTCCCTGCACGTTTGAAATTTGAGGAATTTGGTTGGAAGTATATTCCCACTGCCTTAGAAAGTCTTAATCCATTGATATTAAATAAATTTTGATTCCATATGAGAGGCCCTATCTTGGAGATTTTCTTATGCAAAGGTACTGTTAAGGCTATGAAAAATTTATTTCCCAAAAGCGGGGAAGTGACCAAAATGAAGTCGTGATTGGAAAATTTTAAGGAACCCTGTTATAATTCATAATTATTGAGCAACTAATGCTTTTACTTCATGTTGAAGCGATTAAGTATTCAGTAATCGATAAAATAAGGGTACATTAATTGCCAATCTAATTATAAGCTATATCGTAATTTATCATTTTTAGACAAATAATGTGCTAACTATGGAGAGAGCTTGCATTTTATCGCAATTAAGTATTACACAACTTTCACTTAATCGAGTTCGAAAGTCTTTAATAAACTAATTAGCAAAAATGTTGAACGAGTAATGAGTTATATGAGATTAGAAGAATTAACGTAATTTTAAACCAGTGGGAATATTTTTGCTTATACTGTTTAGCAACGGATTCCGAGACTACCACTTTTGGACTATTTTACACCGGAAAGGGGTGTCAGGCAATGAGTCATATCAGTGCATTTTCGGAGTTCTTTGTTAGATCACGCTCAATAAAATGTAAACACCACCCTTCCATTCTTCACTTTTCCCCTTGTTTTAATGAAAATAATTCCGCCTGGCGCATGCGCAGAAGCTTTTCCGAATCCGTTGCTACAAAAATATTTTTGTTTTGGATTTTTTTTTTGTTGTTGTTTTTATGTACTGAAAATTTTCTTTTGTTCTTTCGATTTTTAAGCTGATATGTATGTATAACAGGAAAGTGATGATTTTTATTAGATGTAATATTCTTTGGTAAAATATTTTGTTATTTGACAAGTAGGTGCTTTTCATCGGCATAATGCTCAGGAATTTTGCAAATATATGCAAGATTTCCACTGTCATGCAATCCTTTTAATGCACTTTTATCAAATTTCACTTGTTTCATGTTTTTGAAAATGGAATTTTGTAATAATTTTTTCATTCATTTCCCGATGTGCTAGAGTTTTGAATTTTGCACACTTAATCACCAGTTACGTGATTAATTTAATTCAATTTTGGAATCATACAGGTAATGCCGCCTGATATTGAATTTTTGAAAAGAAAATATTTCAAGATTCCATAATAGTTGTAATAATGAAATATAAATTAAATATCAAAATAAAAAGATGATTAAAATAAAAAAAAATATTTTTTAGCACAATAGGAAAAATGTGTTTTCAGAAACAGTTTTTAATAAATTTCTTAAACTCCTTTATTCAACTTGACTTGTTTCCAGTTTGTAAAGATAGAATTTTGCAATCGATTTTTTACTGGAAAAAAAATTCCAGTACAACTGGAAATGAAATTTCGTATACTTGTATATTCTCGATGGCAATGTCCTATTCAAATATTTTCGGAACTCAATTAACAGTCAATTTAATTGAATTTTCATTCCACACCCGTGGCTCCACCAGGTAGGCAATTTGAAAAACTAATTGATTTAAAGATTCAAAATATCTGCATAAATGAATTAGAAGTTAAAATAAAAATAAGAAAACATTTACTATAAAAGTATTTGTAATAATCAAATATAAATTAAAAAGCAAGAGAAAATTAATTAAATAGAAAAGATGTTTTATTTTTTGTACATTTATAAAAGTGTACTTTTAAAAGCTGTTTTTATGCAATTTATTATCAGCCTAATGCCATAAGCGTAAATTGGGCCGTTACCTTTGTTTAATTGGCAAGACGAAATACGACGTGATCATCAAACACAATATTTCACGGTGCTAATCAGATTCAGCGCTCAATATCAGTGGGCTCTCACCACCCAAAACAGATTGAATTAGTACCAAGTGCCTGAGCGACACCTTGCTCGGTAGAGGATTGTTAAATTAAATTTGAAATGATGATGGGTAGCCGGTATTTCCTGTACTTAGCGGTTTGCTGTCCACTTATTCAGTGACAATGAATTTCTTTCTAAATATTGATGAGGGGAAAAAAAATCCATGTCCAAACTCCTCTGTGCTTTCTGATGAGATACGTTTTTAGCTTTGTAAGACCTGGTATGCATTGCTTAGGGTCGCAAATGAAAAGAACTTTTGAATTTGTCTTAATTAATGATGGCACCATAACTGGTTTTTATTGTTCTTTCCAAGCACACTTCTTACTCTCTGTTCCTCTTATATAAGTAAAGCAATAAAAGTCTGTTACTTATTTAATCTTACTTTATGGAATATTCATTCATATAGGAAAAATGGTTGCAGGATATAGGATCCCGGCTTGAGCAATCATAATTGTAGAAATATTGATCTCGGTCGAAGCCAACATAACTTGTAGAAAAGTATTATCTTATGGGCACTCTAGGGGTAAATGCACCAAATATAAAGGATGAGAAACAGTAGATGAAACTAAAGTATTTATTTAATAAAAAAGCATAAAATGAAATGAGAAAAGTATTTACACGGGTATTATTTAAATTTCAGACAAGAGGGATTTAGGGTTTGTTACTTACTTAAGTTACAAATCAAATTACACATCGTTAAAAGGTTTAGTTACAGCCATCGCCCATCGCCGCCGTGCTAACAGGGAAAAGACCCCCTTAGCTGCCTGTGCTCACATCTACCGCATGTCTGTTCAAATGATTTCAAAGAGTCATCTCATCCTGATTCAAACATTACATTCTCAGTTTTTAACGGAGAAACACCTTCGCATCACGTGATTATCGCCGTGAGAAAGCGCGTGATCGTTATCTCCCGATATCTTTCCGCTGACACAACAATATTCAAATGAGCTTGTACGGAAAGTGAAAGAATATTATTAGGAAAGAATTAAACTTACGCTTTTAAGCTAGACTGGGAAAATACAATTCCTACATTCACGTAGTACCAATACTTATGTACCACTGGTAATCTAAAGATTACTTAAAAAGAGGTAAATAAGAACTCGGTTTTGAATTTTTATTTGGAAATCTTGTCAGAATACAGAAATAATTTTTGTTAACTGATTAGATCAGAGGTTCCTGACCTGTGGTACGCGTACCCTTGGGGGTACGCGAAGGACTATTTAGGGTTACGCGAAATCAAAGTTGTTAATGGCGGAAACATGAAAACATAAAAGATTAAAAAGTTAGAGAAATTTGTTTCTCCAAATGAATACTCGCTATTTAATAACTATGCAACTTGAATAGTTGATTATTACGGAGTGTAATTTTTAGCTATCCTTATAAGTTAAAACAAAATAATTACAATACTGGTTTCATTGCTTTGGCGTTGAACTCATACTACTGTAAAAACTCAGCAAAATCAAAAATAAGTTTTACAAATGTTGTTAATTCGAGTCGTTTGACTCTT
>BGPR01001091.1:48129-61548 GCA_013235015.1 Araneus ventricosus | reverse complement strand
TATGTTATGTATTGGAAAGATAATTAAAAAAATAAGTACTTTTTAGAATATTAAATTGAAATTCAAAACGAAATATAATTAGGGGGAACAAATCACCTTCTCAACAATTTTCTAGTTAAAGTATTAATGCGAAAGTTTTGATATTCTCGAAATTTAACAATCATATAAAGTCATCTAGATGAGAAAAAAAATCATTTTGATCTACCCGTTTAGTTGAAATTTAAATTATTTAAGAGAAATTCATCTTTTAAATTCTCTAATACTTTTTCAAATATGAATAATTTTGCTTCAAATTTTATTTGTAGATTTACTGAAATATATTACGCAAGATTGTGCATGAATTTCAAGGTGTATCTAATACTCGCTTAAATAGAGATAGTTTATTTCATTATGTGGTGTACAATTAGGAAATTAAGCATACATCAATTTATATCTTGTATATAAAAAGAACTAAGCAAATGAATGTTTTTGCATGGGTTTTTTATTTGTAGATTCATTGAAATATATTACACAAGACTGTGCATGAATTTCAAGGTGTATCTAATACTCGCTTAAATAAAGATAGTTTATTGTATTATGTGGTGTAAGATTAGGAAATTAAGCATACATCAATTTATATCTTGTATATAAAAAGAACTAAGCAACTGAATGTTTATTGCATTGGTTTTGTTATTATATACATAACAATAAACAAGTACAAAAGATTTGAAAGCTTTATCTTAAACAGAAAAAAAGCCTTGGCATTTTGAAAACACAAAAGAGAAGAAAATCCGACCTGTAGAAAAAAGACATTTAAAGTTGTCATTTGCGCATGTTTTTCATTTATCATCGCAAATAAAATTCTTAATAACAACTGAAATATTAAAGGTAAAAACCTAAATACAATAAATAGAAAGACAGAGCAACGAAATAAGCCAATAAAATGAAAATTGATATTTTGGCCATTTTTTGGAGTTATGTGTCCCCTTAAATTTAAATTAGAATTAAGGATAAAATTGAAATTTTGCTTTTAATTTAATACATAATATAATTTTTTTTAAAAATTAGAATATGAGATGCTAAATTTAAGGAAAATAGGAATTAAAGTTTCTTTGTTTTAAGCAATAGAAACAGATTTTTATTTCTTAGAACCAGTTCCCAAATTGGTTGCCGTTTTCTTAAAAGCAGTCACGACTTCAAATAATTTAGAATATAAGTTAAAGGTAGTAAATTTATTAGAAAATAAAACTAAAAGAAAGCATATTTTATTGAGTAATTTTGATATTCAAAATTTATTTCTTTTTTTTTTGGTCGTGGAAACAAAATTCTGTAGATCAAACGGCTTTAAACAAGAATAATGGGTTTTCTTTTAGTATTTGTTTTTTTAAGCATCACCCTTAATTTCTTTATGTAATCACATCAGCATGTTATTTGATTCCAGAGTTTTTGTAGAATCGTGTGTGGTTTAGCAACGGATTCAGAAACCCTCCACGCTTTTGCGCATGCGCCGGGCGAAGTTATTTTCATCAAAATAGGGGAAAAGTGAAGAATGGAAGGGGAGATGTTTACATTTTACTTAGCGCGATCTAACAAAGAACTCCGGAAATGCGCTCATATGACTCATTGCCTGACACCCCTTTCCGGTGTAAAATCGTCCAAAAGTGCTAGTTTCAGAATCCGATGCTAAACAGTAACTTTGACATTACTTATTTTATCACGCTATCAAGCCACAAAAACGATAACTAAATTAGAAACAAAATACAAAATGTTAAGCTAGATTCATTTGATTGATGGCTATATAATGCTCGTAACGAAACAGCAAAATAAAAGCAATAATGTCTAAATCTGAAGCGTTAATGTTAGCGGATTATATGATTCAAAGGTATGAGACATTTATTTCCTCTTTCGCGAACATAATGTGAATCGATTTTATGCGTGTGTGTGAATAAGAACTAGCAAATTTCCAGCTCGGCTTCAGGCAGAAACGGCGTTTCAAAGTTTGGTTTATTTTCGCTTCTCTAAGCAAACTACCTCTGTAATGAATTTCCGATTACATGATGAGAGTAAACATTATTAATTATTCAGCAGAGCTTTAGAGGTTCTAAAATCAACGCGGCTTCACTATTTTAGAACGATTTCACACAATATCATTAACACGTTATTACCTGCTTTCCTTTTTTAGATTTAAAATGAATGTATTTTTCACATTTAGTTTTACACGATCTGAACTTTTAACATTAAGCACGTAACTTTAGGAGATAGGCGGCTTATAGCAATATCTGAGCGGACAAATTATGATATCCTGTTCAGATCTAAATTTAATTTATCAATAGATTAGTGATAGATTTTTATCTTAATAGGCAGTTTAACAAATCCTTTTTTCGTATGTTTTGATGAAGGTTGTGTAATTGACGGTTTTCGTGAAAGGAATTTAAAATATACTATTTCATTTGATTATGTTTCATTCTAACTTCAGTAAAATTTTATTGAGTTAAATTTAAGATTTGAAATATTATAATAAAAATCATAAAAATTTTTTATTTGTGTTCTATTTCATTAAATAAGCCTCCTTTTACTTCTAACGTAATAAAAAGTAAATAAACAAGATAAATGTTGGAAAGCTATTTTTATTTACTGTTGTCGAACACGAATTACATTTTAAACATAAAAGACTTTTTAATAGTTAATATTTGGAAGCTCTCTATGTATTAGGATGAAACTGTGGATTTGTTTGGAGATGACTACTTTGTGTGATTGTAAGAGGTATGAGTAACTGTCTACCATAGAAAACAACATATTGATTTTACTCTAGAGTTTTTCTCTGACATTTTGGATATGTTGACGGAATGTTAACTGGCTATTTATTATAAGACCAAGGTTGTTAACTTTTGTCATCCTCTCAAAATCTTCGAAGAGTTCAAAGGGGTTTGTAAATTATTTTATTTAAATTTGATAGTGGCGTAGAGAGGTTAACTGGCAACCGGGCATGATATAATTTTTTCGCCCTCTGTCAGCATCAGTGGTTTAGCAAGTATAAATGGGAACCGGACTATGACATTATTTTTTCGTCATCTCATGATATTTCGCTTTAAAAACCGACTTAAACACACTAATGCTTTGTCCCCGGGGCGCCCCCTATGATTGACGCCCGAGGAATCTGTACCTTCCCTTGTTCCTCCGGTCACTGCACCATTGAAATTTGAATAACATTCCGTTGTAGTGCACCTTGCTGCTCCTTCTTATAAGTCAGTATCTACCTCAGTGCATTGGGAGTTCCTTTTGTCTAGTGGTTAAGATTCGTGACTCGGGACTCAAAGGTCCCAGGTTTAAAAACACGCACTGTCACCATCAATAAAATTAAATGCCATTATAACTTTCTGATTTATATAGAAATATCCCTTTTCCTCTCTCCCACATAAGTTTTTGTAAGAAAAAGATCTTACAATTTCGGGTATTCTGCTAGCAGCCAATAAATTCCAGATATTTACTTCATCATTGCAAGATACACCCAATTAATGATTTCTTATTCTATTTTAATCCTCCACTAAGCAACTGTAACGACGCAAAAAAGACTTTTCGAAACCTAATACCCCATTTCCGTTAGTGTGATCTAAGGCTCAAATCCAACATCGCCAATCCACTTCTTTTACCACGGATAATCAAATGAAGGTTGCAATCTCCATACAACTTATATTAGTATAAAATAATGCTAATACAGTCAAACTTGGATAATTCGAAGTTGAAGGGACCAGAGAAAAAGTTCAAAATATCCAAAAATTCGAATTACATATATTCTCTCAAACAGAAGAGATAAATAAAAAATATTAACTCCACGATCAAACATTTAGCACATAAACTTTATCTAAGAATACTACTACATTATTTTTCATTAAATCGAACATTTTTACTAGCTTAATTATTCATCACTTTTAAAAAAGGCAGATATTTTTAATTGCGTCTGTGAATGCAATCTGAAAATGCAGACAGGCTTTGGATGACCAATCAATAGTGAATGCAGTAGGGAGCAGAGAGGGTAACATTAGAGTGACGACAGAAAAATCCTCGGAAATCAGCGCATAGTGACATTCCAACCATCGCTTTTCTTTTCCTTAGAAAGACCGTTAAAATAAATAATGCACCTTAGCTGAGAAAAGTCTCAGGAGCAATTTTTATCGTAATTTTTTAAGGGCAATCCCTATGAAAAATTCGAATTATCCAAAATAAAGTTAGAATTATCCTCGATTTTTTAACATTATTTTAATACAAAATTCTAGGGACCGAGCAAAAATTTCGAATTATCCAGAATTTCGAATTAAACAAGTTCGAATTATCCAGAATTGACTGTATAACTATTTTGCTAACAAAGTGTTCCTTTTCCTCCTCTCTCTCGCAAGATTTTGACGTCAAAAAGACCGGACAACGCCGGGAACTTTGCTTGTAGCAGATAAATGCGAGTCTTTTAATTCTCCAATGCAAGATACACCCAAGAAATGATTTCTTTTTATATTTTAATCTTCCACTAAGCAAATGTAACGGCGCAAAAAAGACTTCCCCCCAATCCTACCTACCTAATGCCCCATTTCCGCTGGTGTGATCGCCCCAGCGCTCAAATCCATCATCCCCAATCCACTTCTTTTACCAGGGATAATCAAATGAAGGTTGTAATCTCCGTCACGAGATGCGAAAACCTTATGAATATTTCGCGAAGCATTCCTAATCGCGTCTTTTCCATGAAATGCGACTCGGAACTTTCACACGTAAGTGAGCGGTCGAGTTTCTCCCCCCGCGCCTATGATTAAATGTTATTGGAGCCAGCTTTCGTGCTGCGGCGTAATTATCCGCTAATCAGGGGCTGTTATTATGCAGGCAGCGAAAGAAGTCACGGCACATAATAGAGACAAACCTGCCACCCACTCGCTAAAGAAGAGTCGCCTATTTGTAAAGGAAGGTCATAATTCGGACGGGAGGAGAATTTACACGGTCCATTTCTTGGAGCAAAATTGCCTTATTTGGTGTAGATCTGCTGTTATTTGCTGTCGGGGAGAGCCGGTCATTATTCTTCGGCTTTTCGGAGGAGGTGGAGGTTCCTATAGAGAGGCTGGTTATATTCTTCAGCGGAGATTGGTCTCAAGTGAATGCAATGTCTTTTAGTGGAAGCTATAAAACCTATCGGCCTCCATTCCTGTTTTGTTTTTTAGTGATGAATACTGTTTTATAATATGAAAGATGGACTTTTTTTTATAGGAATAGTTATTTTTAGTGAAAGAGGAAACCACTTCTTAAAATCAATCAATATGCCTCTCCCAAAAATTTGATTGGATGTTTTTATAAAACATCCAATCATATTTGGCAGGTCAGATCCATAACTGAATTTCGAGAAGTCTGACTTATAATTTCAAAATGGTTAACCCTCCTAGCGCCGCAAACGTCGTTTTCCGTTTTTCATATTATTTTCAAAAGTAGATAGCTCGCATTTATATGTATATTTTCTTAAACAATCATACACAAAGTATTCTTAAGATTTCAGATATATAATTAGATACAAGAAAGATCAATTCATTTACTTTAACCCTTTGCGGCGCAAGGCATTAAAGTTTTTGAAATGTGATGAAAAAACATCACGAATGGGTTTAGTTTATTGTCTAGACATAGAATCTAGAAAAATAAAAAAAAAAAACTTGTTTCATTCCGAGGGGTGGTCGTCCCCCTTTAGGTTCATCCCCGCCATATAACAACACCATAGAAACAGCCACTTTGATGCTCTCAAAAAATATTGTTGAATCTTACAGAAAATCATAAATTAAAACTTCAAGAATATTGGAGGAAAATTTTGGATTAAATTTGCTAAAATTGTAAACGTCCAGAACTGAAAAAATTTCTTATCTCTGACATAAGGAATTTTCCCAAACTTTATCTCTAATAATTCCTATTCCGAAACGAAATTTCATAAGGTTGCTGTATACATTCTAAAAGGAGTACTATTAGCCCTATCCTAAACCTATTATTTTTCCATTTATAATTGAATTTAACGGTTGAGAAGCGAGTGAAATTAGGTGTGCCATCAGCTGGCACACTGCGCCACAAAGGGTTAAAAGCTAAGTTTTCTAACCTGACAGCTGAAAGATCAAAATAATTGGGCGCTCGGAGGTTTAAATGAATTGAAATGGTGAGTAATACGTCTGTAGACGGAATTCTATCACAAATTTTGAGTTCCATTACGAAATTTGATTAGTGCCCTGACTAGTACATCAGTTAAGTCAGTTTAGTTATATTAGCGCTCTATTTTAAAACAACGCTAAGACTATTTTGGGATGGACCTCTAATTCTTAGCTGCTGTCAGGTGCCGACTACAACTCTTCCAATAAAAACAATCCAAAAATGCTTTTTTAACTATGTCCTCATTAGTACATAAATTAAGTTAAAGTTCAGTTTACTTATATTAATGTCTCATTTTGAAAAAAACATGAGGACTATTTTTGGATCGGCCTCATAATTTTTAGTAACCGTTAGATGACAAAAGTAACAGCTGAGTGCCGGCTCAAGAATTGTGCCGCCCTGACTAAGATTTCCACCCTGATTTTAAGAATCCTCTCATAATACAATAGAACCCCGGGAATCCAAACTAATTGGGTTTGACTGTGTTCGGATTTCAGGAAGTCCGGATTAATCCGGGAAATTTGGTAAACTACTCTTGATATACCAAATGCAGTAGAGTATTGACTCTAGGTGCTCTGTGCAGGCGTACAGAAAGAGCACGCGACGATTGGCATGGTACAGTGGCAAACAAGTTGAGGGGGTAAAAAAGAAGATACCCGAGTACTTTCTATAATTAAAGTGATGTACTCATTCTTAAGGACTAATTCGAATAATTCTTTTAAGTTAGTAATAAACATTAGCTTTGTTTCTGATTCGTAATTGTTATTTTCCCTTCATTTTTCAGTAAAATTTTTTCAGAAATTTAAAAAAAAAAGATGTTTGGATTATCCGAAATTTCGTAATCCTGGAGACGTATTCCCGGGGTCCTAGTGTACCAATTTTATAGTCAAAAATTGAGCAGTACCGGAACGCTCTAATCAGTAAAAGCTGCGAAAAGTCTAATTTGGAGCTGTGGTGGCCTAGTTGTAAGATCTCGTCTCTGGGGCCGGTGGATTCCAGATTCGAAACCTGATTCCACTGAAGATCCGCCGTGTTTTGGGGCCTGGCGCACGTTAAATCCGACTTCGTGAGTCAAACATCAACCTATTGGTGTCACGAGAAAGTTTGGAGAGGGAATGCCAGCTCAGGCTTCATCCTCGTCATTTGACTGAGATTCAAAATTACGAGGTCAGTTCCAAAATAGCCTTCGTATTGCTTTTAAACGGCACGTTAATATAAATAAATTAAAATATTTTGAATTGATTATTATTTCAAAATGGATGCTGCAATGAATCGCATATAATAGTTTGCATTACGAGAAATAGCAAACTTAGCATTTGTTGTCCTTCAAGAAGGTTTGTCCCAAATACCTTTATAAACCATTGAAAGTTGTCCGGTATGGATGATACTTAGAAAACATTCAAGATCTTCAAGAGACCAAACACATCAGCCATTTTGTGAAAGTCAATATATTTAGTGAAAAGTCAACCTGCTGACGACTCTACGATGAATATTAATCTGTCCAGATCCATCCAAATCTAAGAACTGCAGTGTTTATCTTGAGAAGAGTTTTGAAGTCCAAACACAAATATTCAAATTTCGCGAATTAAGGTCTTGATCTATAATCTAGCTTGAGGCAATAAATTTCAAACAGCTACTAGTGTATCTTGTCTTCTCTAAACTGCGGCGCAGAAACTTGATATGGACATATGAAATAATATACGTTTAGTGTGGTCATTTTGCGTGAAGTTACGTTACTGAATATCTTTCTGTAACGAATATTTTGGCACATCTCGTGTTTCATCAAATTAAATGAAAGTAACTATTTACTGTGGCGCCGCTCAGTCTGATGGTTTAATATGAACTTTTCAAAAAATTAATTACATTATCTGACAAATTTTACATGATTCAAAAGGTATTTTTTCTTAAAATTTCATCCTTGAAAGAATACTTTTCTGAATATCATGATGATGTAAAAATTGCTTTTATATGATGATATTTTAAGACGTTATATTAAATTTAGATTACTTGTTAATTAATTAAAATTAAATTCATATTTCGAAAAACTTGCTCTTAGAGGCGCACTAGTCACTGTTTAAAGTATGTTTCTGTCGAAGTTGGTTGTTCTAGATCCAGTGATCTAGAACAATCAACAGCGCCCACATACAACACACGAACACATTCTCTTTTATTGTTAAATTGAAATTTTTTGAAGTTTTATTTTAGCTCTGACTAATAAGATCATAAATAATCGAGAAGTTGTACCCACTACTTTTTTCAAAATTTAATGCTGTATGTGGTAATTTCATTGGAAGGATCCGACTAACTTAAATTGTTGACATAGAACATTTTAAATTATGTCTAGTTCCATGTCTCATTTAACTTTTTCATATTTCTTCTTTACGAAGTATGCAAAGAAAATACTATAATCTTCGGTAGAATTGTAAGAATTTTTTCACGTTTTAGATTTACCCGACTTGGAAATATATATATTGTTACTAACCTGTAATGTCGCTTTCCAGCAATTTTAGTCTTATGGTTGGAAAGAGACATTTACAGAGGTTTTATCTATGTCGGTGGAGCTCTAGCTAATATCCCCTGACCTTGGCGACAAATTAAAGGTCCATGAAAATACTAGAATCATCGTCCTATCTCTATTAGGAATGGAAACATACAGATTGTTCTAGACTAGTTCGGGTGAACCAGTCCGCCCTGCAAAGAACTCTATAAATATCCGAGTTGCTGAGATGATGATGTGATTGAACGTCTTTGGGATCTCTTTGGAGTCTTGTTCGAGTGGATGATCTCTTTTCTCGTAGTGCGAATTGGTCAGCTGTTAGACACTGAGTGTTATTGTTAGTGCTGTTTCTGTTATTATTGGTGGCTTTCTGTCCGCTTGTGCTGCTAATTTGTAGACATGCTGTTTCTCTTGTCACCTCTGCTTCGTTTTTTCTAGAATATTCCTGAAATAAAACGTCGTTCTCTATTATCCTGCTAGTTAGACTGATTTCACCCACAGGACGATTTTCGTATAAATATTTTGGAATTTCTATCTTTTCTGCCTGTCTATGAACACGAACTCTGAGCATTAGCCTGTGATAACCACAGAATTGTACGAGCTAGACTGTTAAAAGTTTATAGGTTGCCTTTACTTTAAAATTATAGATCTGTATCATATTTTGGATGAAATTCATCAAAGGGAAAACTGTCTATCTGCATACACATGCCTGTGCAAGCACGATAACTCAAAAACACAGCAAGCAAGAGGAATGAAATTTGGCATGTTGTTTTTAAACTAGTTTTGTAGATTTGTATTACATTTTGAACCAAAACCGTCAAAGAAATACACTGTCTCTCTATCCGTCTGCCAATGTGTATGCGAGCACACTAATTAAACACACAAACCAGCTGAATAATTGTAGTTTATTATGTTGTTTTTACACCAACATTTCATATATGTATCAAATCTTCGACAGATTTGGTCAATGAAGAGATATTCCTCAAAATATACTTACGAAGCTAAACCCAAAATGCTCCATTTTGTGATACTATACCAGACAGTCTTTGAGAAAACACTCCGGAATATTTTTCTCTCATTCGCAATTTAATGTATTGAAATGTGTGGCACTGTTTGTAATCATCTGTGGTACTTAAATGAAGAGTCAAGAATTTTAGCGATTTTTGATAAAAATGTTAATATTGCATCCAAAGAGCGCATCATAGAGAATTTGAAACGGGAAAATCTTCATACTGAAAGAAAATGTATTGTTCAGCCTAATGAAGTTCCCTTTCTTCTAGGTAAGATTTTAACACTATATATTTTATTTACTAAGAATAATTTTTATTAGACATTATTCTTTGATTTTATAATGATAGTGAATTTTTTTTTCATTTATCAAATTTTTAACAAGATTTTCTAATTTATATTTACACATTAAGTTTTTTCAGAATTTAGATATGATATCGTACAATTACTTATTGGTTTTATTTTTTTTTAGAAAAAGCAATAGAAGACTTCATTTCTCAGAAAAGTTTAAATTTGTTAAAGAAATTGAATATCGACATTAGCTTTCTGAATATCAGTCCAGATCTTTGGGATAGGGACGCGATTCTTATTTAAAGTCACAAGAAATATTCCAAAATCTTAAAGTTGTTAATGATACAGCCGAAAGAGGGGTGAAATTGATGCAAGATTTTAATGGATTACTAACTGTAGATGAAAAGCAGAAGCAATTTCTTCTTCAGTGTGTCGAAGACCACAGGAAGCAGTATCCGGACTGCAAGAAGGCTACTCTAAAACGAAAATTTGACTAAATATATTATTAAAAAATGTTAAATGATTAAAATTGTATTGTTAACTGTATTAAATGCGTATTATTAAAATTCTTAACAAAATCAAGACATTCTTAATATGAATAATAAATTTACATTTCAAAAAATATTTAATTTTTCGTTTTCACTCCTATATTTTTATATAATCAAGCTCGATGCGGCACGGGTTAATCTTTATATATTGAAGAAATATTTGGAATACTTTCATATTATGGTAAAAGGAAAAAAATTAAGGGGTGTGCGCTTAAAAATTGTTAAGTAAATTTTTCGCCATTATAATAAGGGCCACCCTATTGGACACATATCTACAATTAATCTTAATAGGCCTCATACCAATTTTTATTTATCAAAGCCATAGGGTTTACGAGTTATAATGTTTAGAAGTATGAGATTATACAGACCTGGAAGACAGTCAACTCTTTGACGGATTTGGTCCAAAATTTGATACGGACATACATTCCTGATGATAAAACTGTATACCTTCTAGCTATTCGAGTTTTTGAGTTACAGTGTTCACATGAAAACCGATAGACGGATAGACAGACTTCAAGCAGACGGATTTTGTCCAAAATTTGAACGAAACCTACAACTTATGAGTCAAGATCACCTACCAAATTTCATTCCCGTAGCTCTAATAGTTTTTGAGTTATCGTGTTCACAGACAGACAGACATAATTCCAAAATTGTGTTTTTCAGACTCGGGGAGGTGTAAAACGTGGAGATTCGTCAAAATCTCGATTTCGAATTTTTTGACGATTACAATACTTTCTCTTTGTATACGAAGTATACGAAAAAGTAAAAAAGAAATTAAGAAAAAACAAGTTTAGTAAAAAACAGGGACATTTGTTTAGCTCTGGGCGAGGCTGCAGCCCCATAGCACTGCCTTGAATTCGCCACTGCCTTTGGCCTAAAACCATCATTTCAATTTAGCTTAAACAACTACCCAACATTACACACTACGTTCAATTTAATATTAAAATAGCTTGCATTTTAGACCTTTTCCTGTGGGCACTCTTCCTAAGTTTCTAAAAATTGTCCTTATCAAATTGTCCGCCTTGATTGCTCCAATCGTTTCCGAAAGCTTAAAGCAGCTAATATCCATATTTTATGCGAGCATCCGCGCTAACGTGGGGACGCAGGTACACTCAATGATAATCGCTTTTAATGCTTACTTGCTCAAAGGAAACACCCCCATGAACTCACGGCCGTGAGTAATGTTATAAAACATTAATAATTCGGAAAACTTTAAATGAAAAGCGGAAAAAATGGACGCAGCCGTAATTTTTTTCTTCCCGTTAAAATTTATGGCGCTATAAAGTACCTCGTAAAGAAGCGTGTGCTGAATAAAACTCTTAATGTTTGATGGCGCCCGTGACTGCTAAAGAAAATCCCATTTATAAGGATAATATTTTGCATAGTAATAAAAAAATGCCTTAATTTCGAGTACGCGAAACATTTCTCTGTGCTGTCCAGGTTTAGTAAAAATACTCGAGAGATGAAGCAAGAAACACGTACCGAAATAAATTTATGTGTTTACAACGACTGCTTTATTTGACCCTAGTTTTATATAAGACTTAATGTATTAATGTATAAAAATAAACGAGAATGCGTTGCAGTAATTGTACATCACAAATACATACTGGCACGTGATAGAGAGTCATCCGCATTTTATTCATTTAGTAAAATTTTCATAGCACCATTTTTCTGCAGCATTAAATTTTTCATCTTGCAGCTCCCCTGTAGAAAGATTAAATTTTCCCTTGCGGGTGGTACAACTGTTGTAAGAGTTGACATGTGAAAGCAATTTTCTAGAACGATTAGAATTTAGTTCCCCTGTTGAACTAATGCATATCTGCTCTAATCGTCGAGCTGATAGTTTCTTCTCCTCTCCTTCTGGCCACACAGCATGTGATGCAAAGTCATATGATGTGTCCGAAGAACGCATTCAGACATTATAATTGAAATAAAATGTTAGTTTCAAATTTAATTTTCAACATTTCTTTTTAAAATATGACGTCATTTAGGCCATTTGAGATTGTAGAACACTAATGTTAGAAAAGGAATTTCTTTCTCACAGCGAAATCGAATTGATAAAAAAAAGCATTTATAGGCTTTCCAGAACCCTGCTTTTGAAGAGAATTCTTCAAAAAATGATGCAGATATACATCTGAAAGTTTCACCAGATATTTCATCCTATATGACACGTATTGCAGTGGAATTCCAACATCTTGACAAATCTTTTAAAAATTAGAAATATTTTTAAAAATTTACGCTTTTAAATTTACTCCTAACTTAATTAACCTATTTTAACGTTCGACGGTTCATTTTATAGGCTTTTTAAATACCTATAACTTTCCTATTTAAATTTCCCTCCAGATAAATAATCTTTTATTTAGAAGCAAAAAACAGATGTTTCGAATTTCCCTCCCCTCCACCACCTTATGCGACCCTGAGTCCGGGTACAAAAATATAGTGCCATGTTTTGTATGGCCCACCCAACAACTTAAAGAAATTAAATTTCTGTTACTTATTTTTTTCTATGTCAAAGTACAACTAGTAGTACCATTTACCTTCTTGGGGAAATCTATTGCACTCTTTCATACCGGGACAAACAGTCGAAATACGGGACTGTCTCAAGTAATCCGGGACCTCCGGTTATCCTAGTAGTAGTTATTATAAAACAGAAAGAAATGGACATCCTGGATATGTTATTCACACTTGGAGAAATTTGGGGCACTTTTTTCATTCCGGGAGAAACAGTCGAAATTCGGGAATGTCTCAGGTAATCCGGGACCTTCCATTATCCTAGTAGTAGTTATTTTAGAACCAAAAAGAATGGGCATCCTTGATATGTTATTCACACGTGAGGAAATCTGGCGCACTCTTTCATTCCGAGACAAACTGTCGAAATTCGGAACTACCTCAGGTAATCCGGGACCTCCGGTTACCCTAGTAGTTGTTATTATAAAACAG
>BGPR01001091.1:26463-48119 GCA_013235015.1 Araneus ventricosus | reverse complement strand
TGGTACACTTTTTTCATTCCGGGACAAACAGTCGAAATTCGGGACTCTCTCAGGTAATCCGGGACCTCCGGTTACCCTACAGTAGTATCAATATAAAACAGAAGAGATTGGGAATAATGACTCGATATTACTTCGTGACGAAACCAAAAAATATGTCTTTTCTTTCATTCAAAGATATACTGATTTCTAGAATGTATTATCTCCTTAAAAATTATAATAACATTTGCTTTTTATCAGTAAAAATTATGTTCGAGGCAACATGAGAATATAATTATAACTTTCTCCTTTCCTCCTCCACGGGTGGAAATTTGAATTCGTGGTACATATTAAAAGCCCTGTACTCGAATCGTTACACGTCATATACTTGACACGGCAATTAAACTTTCCCAGATCCCGTTTTAATTAGATTTACAGCCGAAGCAAATATTTTCTTTCTGCATTGGCGTGATTTTGGAATAACTTTTGAAATTAGGTAAAACATGAACTCTAGAAACAAGCATTAATGAATAATTTTCATCATCAGATATCATCTGCAGTAGCAGATATTGAGTACTTCAGCTTCCAGATAAAAATTAATATGGTTACACATGTGTGATAAATTATTTTCAGGATAAATGCAGTAATTAACTCATTAATTATTGATCCATCCATATCCAGGAATTTAGTCCTCTGTGAGAAAAGGATGATTCACCATATTTTTCAAAATGTCGTTATAGATGAAATAAAAACACTTCGAAACTCATAAATCTACACACAATCTCTCTTTAAAATAAACTATTGTAAATATACTCTTATGAGCTTTACTTTTTTCAATGTTTTACTTCTCATTTTAGTTGGAGATGGCGTTCCATACGGTCGTTCCAAGGTTCTTTGTTAAGTTTGATTTTATATTCACTAATTTAGAAAAAGGACGGCAATCATGATCATACGATGCCTGTATAAATTTTTTGTTTGAGCTATGAGTGGATTTCCAGTCATTTATTATACATACATCGCATGATGAATGTTCCTAACCTTCCACAAAGTGCTTATCGGAGTTAACCGCTTACAGACCAGTGTTCCCAATTGGGAACATCGATTTGACAATTCATTTAAAAATAAAATATCGTTCATATTGTTTTGAAAAATATTTTTAATTATAATTGAAAGTAAGCTTCATTTTTTGATATAGAACTTTCAGCTGTAAAATGGGCAACGCACAGAGATTCCTAAAAATGGGCAATTTTATCGTAAAAATTCCTAAAAAGTTAAAAAAATGATATATTTTTTTTTAAAAAAGCGGTACGCATTGTTAAAAATCTCTATATTACTAATAACATATAAAATATGATTATAAAACTAAGAAACGCATTTTCTGTTATTCGTTTCAAGTTCCGTGTTCCCAAATGGGAATATTGGGCATTCGTGACTGTTCTGAGAAAGAAGGAATTTCTCTGTTGTGACTTTCCACTAAAAGTTGGAAAGAAAGTCCCTTCATCTGTTAAAAGGTTAATGCTTTAATTTTGTCGAAAAAATTCATTTTTATCTGTAATCTGGGGAGGGGAGAGTTATAAATGTGTCGGATAATCCTTTATGAATATCCAGAATTCTGTAGTGGTTGTTTCTTCTAATTAATATTTTCATCTTCCAATCCAGATAATCAAAAAGTTTTCTTATGCACAGGATAAGGAAATTTGCTTCATAAATTTGATTTTGGGGTGGCAGGGGTTGATCAGTTGCATGAATTGTGAGAAACTGCCGTCAGATCTTTGCAGAAAGAAACGGTAGTATATTTTATTTGGAAAATGTACTAAATATAGTTGTTGTTTCTGGATGGCTATTGTATACAGCAACTCACAGGAAACGTAACCAATTCAAACATCTGCAGTGTCATCGAGAGGGTACAATTTCCTTTTTACGAAATGGGGCAAAAAAGTATGGTTCTCAAACACGACCAGAAGTTATCGGTTGTGTATGACAGCAGAAGAGTGATGGTCATTGCCTTATTGCAACAACTCACGTAAATATGCATAATGTGGAGAGAAAACAAGATTTCAGTGCAATGAGGGCAAAAAGGGGGATTGTATTCGAACTACTTTCTAGAGTACGATAGGTTTTTAAATTTTCTGCACTTTTTTGTGCGAAATATATTTTTTATTCATTTAAATTCATAAATTTTCAATTGAATTCATATCTTTGCTTAGTTTTAAAAATAAGTTTTACAATGCTTTACCTTATTATTCAGTCTGATCACCGCTGTTATCCATTTGTATGTCTAATGCAATGAGCTTAATCAGAAGTGGCCGATGTTCCCAATTGGGAACATTAATAAAATCGTGCATAAAATTTTTTAATTCATATTCTAATGATTGATATCTTTATACTAAAACATTAAGAAGATAATTATGCAAAAATAGTTAAAAAGTAACCTGGATCTGAATTCGATCTGTAAACGGTTAATGAGTTGTCGTTCAACATCGGATAAAGAAACAGCTATGTCAGTGGAAATTCGATAGATTTGGCAAGCATCATATTGGATTAGAGGCACAGACTTCGAGGTCAGAGATTCTGTAACTTTTAAGAGATATAGGGATGAATTCTTGAAATCATATTATTTTCTGTTTGAGTTGTGCAGTTTGTCTAGATTTCATTTTTATGAACTACAACATTCGTCTACATAGAGCGCATCTAGTCGACAAATTTTTTCGAAAATGAGGAATTTCGCAGGCTGGATTTGCCAGCCAGATTTAAATCCTAATAAGTATATCTGGCACCCTCATAGGATGCCGGTTATATGTCACCTGCAGCAGGAACTTATGAACTGCCACGTTTCCAGTATAAATACACGTTGTGCGAACCATAAAATTGTTAGAGGGTCCTTCTGCCCATCGATTTTTAACGTAGGACTACGTTCCTCCTATTGGGGTCTCAGGAAGGAATTTGATTCACACACCAAAACTCCATAAAAAAACGTTGTATAGTAGGTCCTCTATATCTCGGTAACTACATATGTTAAAAACATAAATAACGTCTTATTTTAGAGATAAGAGGTAACAACAGAAGTTACAAAACCCCCCTGAAAATCGGAACTGTAGTTCAGCGACTATTGAGTCGCAAAGTTGGACAAAAGTACGCATGAATTGGTGACGCGATCCTCTATATCTCGGTAACTACATATGTTAAAAACATAATTGTTGTCTTATTTTAGAGATAAAGGGTAACAACAGAAGTTACAAAAAAAATTGAAAATCGGAAAAGAGACCCGCGAGTAAAACAGTCCTATGCCTTTAACATCAGCGGCTGTTTGAGAGAGGCAGCCTCCCGTCATTTTTTTATATTGTAAAGTCTATTTTAGACGTTTCTACTGTGAAGAGCCTTTCGCATGATCATGGGTGTATATTATGATTGTTGTATATCAGGTTTGTTTGTATTATATTAACTTAACTCTTTAATCCCGAGGCGACTTTATTCTTCTAGCCCCTTTATAATCGGGCCTTTTTGGGACGATACGACATGAATTGGGCACCCTCTTAGGATGACTGTTATATCTCACCTGCAGCAGGAACTTATAAACTGCCACGTTTCCAGTATAAATACACATTGTGAGAACCATAAAACTGTTATAGGGTCATTATGCCCATCGATTTTTAATGTAGGACTACCTCCCTCCCATTGGGGTCTCAGGAAGGAATTTGATTCACAATACAAAACGCCACTAAAAACGTTGTATAGGAGGTCCTCTATATCTCGGTAACTACATATGTCATACATATATACTACATATGACTAACATGGGTGGTCATTTACCCTACTCCCCCACACCCTGCAATAACCTTCCCTTGGGAATGGGCTGTGGTTGTCAAGGGTAATTGGACCCCCTACCGCGCTTATCTCCGAAGCGATAGCAGAACCTCACCTCCCCTGAAAAGAAGCCAACCGCCCCAGACCGGCCTTCGCCTCTGTTCAGGGGAAATTTTTAAACCGCCCGGGACCTCCTCTCTCGGTGTGAGAGGATTAAACCATTCCTATTTAATTTATTTTATTTTTGTCCAGTATTTACGGAAAAATTGACCAGAAATGAAACTTTAAATTCGAACTCCAATGCAGTAATAAAGCTGAAGAAGTTAAGCAGAATTTTTCTGCTAACCTACTGCTTTGTTTTCTCTCTCAGGTTCTATGACACTATGAAATTTCGGTATATTAATGTCTCTACTTTAAACTTCTCGCTGTACGTTTATGATGTAATTAAAATTAGAGTTATAGTCTATATTTGTGTTATGTCTCGTATTTGTGTTAGTTATTATTATTACTGTGGATTTTGAAGGGTTTCTTTAATTCGATCAAATATTTCAGTCATCCTTATTACCTTGGCACTATCGTTGCAAATAGAACCCGCCATTGCAGTTATCAGAATATAAATTATTATAACTTTTCTTATCGTAAACAAATTAACAGTTTGAATTTATCTTCAAATGTACTGTATCTATCTTTTTTCTTCGCGTGTTTGTTGCACTTCTCTAAGAAAACTTTCCTTAATTTCATCAAGTATTTAATTTTACAGCTGAATAGGAATTTGCAGAGTTAATCCTCTAAACGTTTAGTTATTTTTATCTGATATCTTTAATTAAAATTAGCTTTGAAAGTGAATGAATTTATCTGTTGTTGCGTTTCATCAAGTCTCAAGAATATTTTATCCATGATGGTTTAAAAGCTATACACATAAAAGTGAACAATCTGCTTTTGAACTAAAAATGAAGAACGAGAAAATACGGCTCAAACACTTAGAGGGTTAATTAAATATAGTACGCGATTAATTCAAATTTCATGATAATAATCTTCAACAGTGACTTAACCAAGTGCGAATAAATATGTACTTTAATAGTTGATATAATAAGCATTAATAACCATTGAGCCAAGAAACACTAACAGTAATTTCGTTAATATTAAAGTATATAACAAGAGAAATGTTCCTATCTCAAGATAGATCTAATAATCATGCACGAATAACAAGGGAAATTTTCCTATCTTGAGATAGATCTAATAATCATGCACACTCTTCTCTCTCAGTGTTTAAGATTATCAATTTAGCCAATAGTTAGAATTGTGTTTCGTTTCAGATAATTAAGTTTTATAGGTTGGTCTGTTAATAATTATGAAAATTCGGTTAACTTTTAAAATTGATAAAATGATCCAAACGAAAGAGGTATGATAATATATCCAAAATAAATTTAATAAGCATTAAATTTAATTTGAAAATAGTTTCAGCATTTTAATTTATAAATACGTAAGTTTTAAGGTGAAGAGTAGAACTACATAATAAAATTGAGAGAATAATTTTGTTTAATACAGGAAAATTCTCTGTGTTAAATTCCTGGTGGTGGACTTAATGCAAAGAATTCTATATGTTTAAATGTGTTTAAAACCATAATGATATTCAATAATTAAAATAATGAAGATTTTATTCATTAAAAAGTGGATTTCGTCCATTTCATTGTGAAAGCTGATATCGTATTTAAAGAAAAAATAGCATTAAAATTAGCATTATATGCTTATTATTTTAAGCACGTTGAACGTTCACTTTCACGAAATAAGCTGGCGTTCATTTTATATGAGATATTATTACATAAACATACATCGACACATAGGAAAACAATAATAAATCAATAATATTCTTCACTTAAGAAAACATTGCATTTCGATCTCAAACTATTAAGTTTAGCAAGATTTACATTTACATTCTAATTCGGATTTCATAATTTTGAACCGCGATCACATGACGAGAACCTCAGTTGTAACTTCCTCTCCAAATTTGCGTACCACCTAAAGAAGGAAATTTGACACCGAGAGAATTAAAGCTCATCATGGTCCTCATACATGGCAGATCTTTCGGTCCGAGCCCGAGACCTTACCACCCGTCTATCGGGGCCGAAGAACCCTTTCTTCGTATTTGGTAAAACTTTTAAAGCGGAATGAATGCTTATTTTCATAAAATACGCTCTATGTTCTTTCAGATGAGATATTAATGCACTAGCAGCTGCCGGCGTTCAAATACAATCGTACATGAAAAACCGACATCAAAGTCATTCTTTCGATAAATAATATTAAAGTAAACATCGCAATTTAGTTTGGATCTCAAATTGTTTTAACACTCAAGTAGCAACTAGTGGTAAAAAAAAAAAATCTGTAATATGAAATCTTGCCCCTTCAAAATGCAATCTTATTAGCTATTTTGTCTGATCGCTTTAAAAAATATAAAAATGAGTATCAGTTTATTTATGCATTTGCCTATAACTGCTTAACCCCCTCTACCTACGAATTTATCATAGTTATATAACACATCCTATTTGGGATATTTATTATTTTTTGCGGAAAATATTATTGTTACGGAAAATCCATATTGTTACGGAAAATCGTCCGTTAGGTGTACATGCATTTAGTTTCAACAAGCAGGATAATGAAATATAAGTGATGACTCATTATTCAACGAATATTTCAGAAATCAAAACTTAGCACAGTCAAAAAAACTAATCAGAACTTTATAATTTAATAACACAAGCAGACAGCAGATAACTCATAAATATCAGTAGCAGCACTTTCAATAGCGCTCAATGTCTATCAGCTCAACACCTTCAACTGCTGTCAAAGCTCCAAAGACAATTAATTACCTGGTTTGAATGGCTTGCATTTTATACCTTTTCCGACAGGATGTGACACCACATAGAAATCTCTCGAAGGTTCTTTAAATTTCCGTTTCTAATAGAGATAGGATAGCAATTCTTGAATTTTCTAGAATCTTTGTTTTGTCACCAAAGACGCCAAATTTGTAGTCAAAATTGTAGCCAAATTTCTTGTCGAGGTTGTTTTTAGTTGGTTTGGCCTCCAGTAATAACTCTGTAAAACTTTCTTACATAAGATTAGCATGTCAGGGAAACAACTTAAGTTGTAAGAGACACTGTGAGGGGTTATAATGGAAGCTTTTCAAGACTATTTTGTTCCTAATAAGTAATCAATATTCCATCTACGACAATGTCTTTAGAAGCCATAACAACCTCTTAGGCGTTTAAACGGAACTCATCAACATCCCTTCGATTGTCTTTCTAAATTGGACCAATATAACCAATATAATAACAAATTAATATTGGTCAAATATTAATAATATTATTAATATTTGACCAATATATAATAATAATACATATTGGACCGGGACACACAAAGAGGAGCTGACTGCAACATCCGCATTATGGAAAATTATGGAAAGTAAGAATATTATTTGAAAACACAGTTTTTTTAATATGGCGGCAATTGAATCAGATCCGAATGGCATATTTCTTTCTTTATTTAAAAGAAAAGCATGCTGCAGAGAAAACTCCAGTAACAGAATGTAGACAAAAAATGAACAATAAAAACACAAAGAACAAAAGCTGTGACCCAAGACTCTTAAAGATATTTAAAACGTATTAGGAATTAAAAGTTGAATACAGTTGCATGCGCTGAAATATTCAACAAATCATTCAATGGCGATAGTTTTTCTTTTATTCCATACTTCATTAATCGCTTGTTAACTAGATTCTCTAAGTAAAAACTTCAAGCCATTTGCGGCGTCTCAAAGCTTTGACCAAAAAGGTCTTTAAAAAATTAAATGAACTATTAGTACTTTACGGCTACTTTGACGCAATGAGCAAATTTGAATTATATACCAGCGTGAGTGGTCTCCCCTAAACTTTCTCGTATACTTCCGCGAAAAGGTGCTGTTTCCCCTTCCCCGCGTGGATAAAAAAAATTCGAACCTACTGTAACTCATAATCCAATGACTATCAGAAGGTTTTTCATTGTAGATTATAGTGATTGTGAAATATTTAGGTAAAGAATCAAATTCAAATAGATGCGTACCGATTAAAACGCATCTATCATACACTGTTAGGCCCCACTCTTGCCGGCTCAACGACAAATTGACGTAATTCGCTCAATATCTTCCGCGTGCTCAGAGATAGCTACCAGTACGCATGCGCATGGAGAATCGGATTATAAAAAGTAATTATGCAATTTGAACGCCCTTTTTGAACCGATTGACACAAAAATTGGACACAAATTTACAATCAAGGTAAGAAGGCCACATACCAAATTTCATTTATCTAAGTAATTTTGCTAAGAAGTTATTGCGATTAAAAATATGCGATTATACAGACCGACAGACAATCAACCCTTCGACGGATTTCGTCCAAAATTTGATACGAACCTACATTCATGAGGATAAATATGTGTACCAAATTTTTCCATCTAGCTATTCAGGTTTTTTGAGTTATAGTGTTCACATGAACGCGGACAGACAGACAGACTTCCCGTAGCCGGATTTTGTCCAAAAATTGATAGAAACCTATATATTATGTGTAAAGATTACATACCAAATTTCATTCCTGTATCTCTAATAGGTTTCGAGTTATCGTGTTCACAGACAGACATAATTCCAAAATTGTGTTTTTCGGACTCAGGAGGTCTAAAACGTGGAGATTCGTCAAAATCTCGAGTTCGAATTTTTTGACTATTACAATACTTTCTATTTGATATACTCTCTTCGTATACGAGAAAGTAAAAAGTTTTTTTCGGAGGGATATCCTAGTAAGCAAGAATCTGTTTGTTTTGACTGTTTTCTCTAAGAAAATATATTGGAACACTATCTGAAGGAAGCGACAAGTTTTGGGTTTGTGGCTATTTTCTTCGATTTTGGTTCTGCTTTGTAAGACATCCAAAACTTCTTATTAGATGTCGTTTGGAATCTAAAATAGCAGTAAGAACGTGAAAATTTCTTTATACTAAACATGTATTCTCCTCATAGAATTCAATGCTGAAAATAAATCTTTGTCCAACTCGATCTAAAAAGCACGCAGCTGTGAGAGACATTTAAGAGCTATTTAACGCACCTGCGAACTCTTTTTTTTAAACCATAACACACTATATTTGTATCTGCCGGCCTTCTATGACAAAACTATTTCTTCAGAGAATTTGATAGTTTTGGATAGTGTTCAGAAAATTAAGAATATTTCTTTTTCTTTGTTCACACTATGTTTTAAAGGTTGAATTGTCAGTTCTGAAATAATTTCTATGAATCGAATTCACGAAAATTCCTTAAAACACTATTCTTTTCGTTGTTTCATTTATATTATAGTATTACGTGTTTAGTATAAACACGTTTAGCTCTCTATATAAATGGTAAAGATCTTTTCCGAAAATTCCATATAAACAGAAATCGCGCAGCTGGAATACCACATTTTAATTAATAGAGGATAGTCAATTCAGTAAATGTAAATGAAAAAGTATTAATTTATTTCTCTTAAATCAGAGAACAAGTTTTTAACCCTCCGTTAGTCGCAATATTGTTACGATTCTGTAATACCGTTTCGCTGCCATGCTAGTCTTATGGTAGGAAAAGAGTTTTACAGAGATCCTTAATGAATAGAAGCCAATGAACCCCAACCTTGGCGATAAATTTTGCGACTTTGGCGAAGACAGGAAGGTCATCGAAAATGCTAGAATTATGGTCCTCTCTCTCTTAGGGACCTATATCTAGAGATTCTTCAGGAGAGTTTCATGTGACGCCACGCCCTGTGTGAAAGCTATATATATATATATATATATATATATATATATAGAGAGAGAGAGAGAGAGAGAGCGCCAATGATAGTACTGTTACTGTTATTTATTAGTGATTTGTTGTCTGCTTGTGTTGTTATTTTCTACATGTGCTATTCTTTATGGGCATGGGTCATTCTCACGAAAAGGTGCTTTTTACAGTCCCGAAGTGATAAAAATTAGAAAGTGCAACAAAGGTCCCAATACTTTTGTTCATATGTATAATTTAAGTTTTAAGAAAGCTATTCAATACCTTTCTACTAAAATAGTTTTACTATTTAACTCTAATTTTTCAATGAATATAAGACAAAAGTCCCCTCCGTGGACGTCCCTATACATGAAATTCAAAATAATATTTACTGACACCGAAGCAAGTTTTTTACAAAATTGCATTTTTTTCAATATTAACTAGTTTAAAGTTTCTAGTTAAGGTCTAACATAAAATTTTTAAAATTATGTTTACTTAGTTATTAATTTTTACACTTTGTCCCCAATCAAATACGTCTCCCTTTCAGGATAAAGAAAATAACTAAAAAAATATCATAAATGGCAGCTCATGTCAAATCATCATGAAAGAGTTTATAAAAAAAATGCCTATAAAAGAGGCACACAATTTGTTCTTTAAGGAAAGAATTTCGTTCTATTGCGAATTTATTGAATATATTTCAATTTATTAATTCCATTTAGAGCTTCGCAAAGTTTTCAGCGTCCACTCCGTGGACATCATAAATCAGTTAAGAAAAGTTTAATTTATAGTTAAAATACAAAATTTTGATAGGTTTAGTATCGAATTGAATAAAAATAAGTGTACCACTTTAGCCACGTAAAAACCAAAACACTTAAAAATTCAAAACATAGTTTTCTCTCCTCCGTGGGCACAGCATATCTACATAGAAGATGGCACTGTCAATGAAAGAGACAAAATCTCAAAAATCATAATACAGTTAGAAAAATTAAAATAATATCAATTAAAGGTTTGTTGGTAGATATTGTTTTATGAAATTTAGTGATTTTCTATTGTATTTTTTAAAATTAAAATCGAAATTATATTCTCGAAATGAATTAAGGTAAACAATTCATATCGAATATTTATAATATTAAAGATTCAATAATGTATAAAAACATTTTAATAGCTAAATTTATCTTTAGAAAAAATGGGAATATCCAAAAATAAAAAGACAAAGCAGTCAGATGCTCAAATTCAGAAGAGAAGAGTGTAGAAAAAACTTAATACGAGACTCACTAGATTGTTTATTAATAAATAAATATATGATATTCCTTAATCTAGTATATAATTGATTACTTTCCCGCAAAATGTTGATTTTCATTTATTTGAAATTGTTTGTAAATATTATTTAATTGATGCACAGTCAGTACCATTATTTAAAAAGTGCTAATTATTTTAAAATGTTAAGTTTTCTTGCGCTGGTTTTTAATAACTAATTTTGTTGTTTAATTATAAGAAATAAGCCTGTACCAAATCTGCCCAAGAATTAGTCAATTAGGCTTTCGCTTAAAATGTAAAAGTTCCGTTGACTATCATGTCTCTTTCGTAGACAGGTCAAAAATTTTAAAACTAAAAAAAACGAGTGAAAAATAAAATAGAAATCTTGACCACTAATATAAGGTTATTTATTAAGCTTAAATGGAAACATCCATGCAATTTTTAAGACTTTTTAGAGACTTTTGTAAAATAAATTTTTTTTTCGTTATTTGTACCTTTTTCTTGAGAATGACTCACATCAAGTTTTCTGGAATGTTTGTGGAACAAAGTGTCATTTTATATTATCCAACCTTCTGGACTACATTCACCGTACATCTAGCGGACAATTTTTCATTACAATATCTAATAGATACACATTATAGTACGATATAATTTTTTCAATCTATAACTTACGTTAGTGGCGACCTAAAAAATTTCATCTGCAACCCTATTAAGCGAATATTTCTCGAGCGATACCGCTATCCAAGATGGCGGCCATTGGCGGGGATTTTATCAGTTGGCGAACGTTTAATTATCTTGGCGACAAAACCGTACCGCAACCTTAAGTTTAAGCAACGATTGCACCTAATGGAAGGTTAAGTAAGCAATGTTTCATACATAGGAAATTTCACAAAAGTATAAGAGAAATCGAAAATTTTAATAGCTTTTATTCCGTATTTTTTAGTAACACAAATGTCTTTTTTATTTCCTTCTTCATGGCAAGAACGAAGTACTCTAGGCTTTGAGAATACAAAAAGCGGATTTGATACCCTTTTTTCATCGAATATCTGCCAGGTATGCAGTCTTCTTGTTAAACCATTTGCATCATCACCTTCCCCAGTGGTGCGGAAATTTGAAAAGGAAGTGCCGTCTCCAGTGTCACTCTCGTCACCTGACCATGGTTTAAAATTACGAGGCCTGTTTCCAGCCTTCGTGTTGCTTCGAAACAGGTCGTTAGCAAAAACAAAACTAAAGTAAATGATGTAAAAAACGCATCAATGCAATTTATGATATTCATACGAAACCTAATTGTAAAGTTTCGGTTTCAAACTTATTGTAATGTCTCCGGATAGATGGATCACGGAACCTAACGGATTCGAAACCTCATTTTTCTACCGTATATTTGGGCCTGACATACACTGAAACGGCCTTCGTGGGTGCAACGTCCTCATGTCAACGTTAGAAAGAGAGGTGCCGGAGCAGTGTCCGACCCTTAATTGTTAGTCTCTGTTCAAAATTATGAACTGCGTTCCAAGACATGCGTTCATGTAGCTTCGAAAAGGGGTGTTAATTTAAGAAATCAATCCCCTTTTGCGATTGCTATTTATTTGCTCAATATAAAGATTTTTTTATTCTAATTCATTTTCTACATACATATGTTTAGCAGGGATGTTTTCATGCAATTTCTAACCAGTATTTGTGTTAAGGTAATCTTTACTTCTATCCTAATTAATGTTACTATATGAAACCATGAAAATAAGATAACACTATTACATACGTAATTTACGCTAGCGTTCACGTAATTACACACTGAAATTTTGAAACATACTGAAATCGATTTGAACAGAAACATGGACCAATTTCCAGTTGAGTGAAGTTTAAATTTTTCTGTGATTTCATGTTTGAATAGGATGGGTTGTTAGTATAGGGTGATTTTTTTAAAAACTGACACGACTCAGAGCCATCTGTAGATTGAACTATCAGCTGAAATGCCACCAATTTTGTAGGGAGACTAAATACTACATGGGGGAAAAGATTATGTAATAAAAAAAATTAGTTCCGAAAGCCGACTATAGGGAAAAATATGGCGCTGTTGTCGTCAACACAACTGAGAATTGGACAAATGAATAACAAAGAAGAAATTTCAGCACAAAACCGCTTTAATATAGCAAATGAACTGCCTCAAAGCGTTACAGAGATGAAATTACATTGCACCATAGTTCTGTAGCTTCTAGGCCTACATCGAAGTCAAGTTAACAGCATGTGTAAAGATGAGATTTACTAGGATAGTCGCCGAGGTATTAGGTACGTAGAACGATTGACACTTAAGTGCTTCATATTAACTTGTACAATGCTACACTACTCAGCTTCTCAACCTATCATGCCTGATTCCAAATATATAACAGAAGTACTCCTTTGTGAGAAGCACAGAGCTGGTGACACAATCAAAGAATGACTACTACATAACAAAATAACAAATTTAATATAGAACAACAACTAAATTAAAATCCTATATTAAATCATAACATCATTAAACACGCTAGCTGTTGTGAAGATTCCAGAACAGCTGTTAAAATTGGGCTCGCCAAAGTAGCCACCTGGACTGTCGGAAAACTCCACAAAAGAGAATTCGCACAAAGACCTTTTTTCAATCCATATCTAGTGACACTTGGCACACAAAACCTTTTCGGAACGCCCAATTAAGAAGGAGTGATGGATGTCCTTTCTCAGTTGAACTGAGACCAGACTATCTATAGACCAGATCGCTAATAGCCAAGACTGTCACTGGACATAAATCAATCGCCTGGTGGGAGGAAGACCTCATTGCCGGACATCATCGAATTGTCAGCCAACCCTCACGAGTTGGGCGGACCTTGTTCCTGGGAAAACGAGGATTTAAGTTGCGGCGGGGAAGAAAAGAAAAGAGTTGATTTTTGATCGGCAATCACTTATTGATCGGATTCCGATCATAGCATCGGTATTTTCGAGTGCTGGATCTTCGGATCGGTTTTAGAAGTAATTGGGTTACATGAGGCCAGTTGTGTAACTGAGAGAAGCAGAGTTAAGAAGCTTACGCTTTTGATTAGCTTTTTCAGGAGAGCATAGCTCTCGTATCTGAACTGTTCGAGTTTTATGCGAGATGAGCGGATGTTCATGAGGACTTATTGAACTTTCAATAGATTTTAACTATAGCCGTTGCTCTGAGTGACTGTTATTTCTACCTGCAGAGGCTTTCTCAAACACCATCCTGTAATTTTGCTCATGTCTATAATATTCTGTATGTAAAATTATTGCTTATTTTGTAATCCATAATAACCAAGAATTCTAATAACTTTAAAATAAAAATTATTAGAGTGATACTAGTCTAGCTGTTGATTCACGCTACCTTAGGTCTCACGACGTCACACTGTAAGATGATACAAAAAGAAGAGAGTGAACAGAAGTAATCGTCGTCTTTAAGTACTCCAACAGGCTATTCGCTATTGGTTGATAAGTGACATAACAAAGAGGGCGGATCCAATCTGCATGCAGTTACAACTCGAAATACTGCCAGATGCCGTGATGATGCCACAGTTCTTTATTCAATAAAAGTACTTCCTCTACTAGGGCATGTGATGACCCTTCAATGTGATCACCCTTCTCGTGGACCACATATTGCATCCTCTACACAACATTCTCCATGTTCATTCTCTGGGGATCTAACCTCCTGTGGAATTGTTTAACCTAACCTGTGGAATTATTTTAAGTCCGATGTCTATCTTGGTGGGGTCCCGACGCTGACGACCTTAAAGGGCAACATATTACGGTTGTGCTGATGTGCTGAGCATTCCTGGTAACACGCTATTTTCGGCCGTCGATAATGTTGTGTACAGTATGCAATGTGTGGTCCACGAGAAGGGTGGTAACATTGAAAAATGTCTGGTGCTATGGTGAACTGTAATTTCATCTCTGTAGCCCTTTGGGGCAGTTTATTTGCTGCATTATGCGGTTTTGCACTGAAATTTCTTCTTTGTTATTCCTTTGTCTAATTCTCAGTTTTGTTGACTACAACAGCGCCACATTTTCCCCTATCGGCGACTTTCGGAACTAATTTTTTTATTACAGAATCTTTTTCCCCATGTCGTCATTAGTCCCCCTACCATATTCTGGGGCAGTTGAGCTGATAGTTTGAGCTACAGATATCTCTGAGTAGAGTCAGTTTTTAAAAAAATCACCCTGTATTATTACAGAGCAATATCCTTTTCTAAAATATTCTACGCCTATTATTTCATGTTCGAGATTGTTTCATCCTTTTAAATTAATATTCAAATACTATATAAATAGAAAATCTTCCGCAATTTTTTGTGCTTTTTAAAGTGAAACTGTGCAATTCGAATTCTTTGTGCATCGAGGATTGATTACATTTCTCATATTGCGGGCGGATAGTATATCGGCATGAGACAAATTTTAATCTTTAACCCTTAAATGCCAGATTTTTTAACAATTGATTAAAAAAATGAATTTCATTTCTTGAATAAAACATGAGGACAATGTTTTTAAAAATCTTATTTTGTTTTAGGTATGGTTTAAGGCTAAAAAACAATTTTTTACCCATCGGCAACACTGGGTTTCAGTTCAGAAAAAAATTTCCTTGATAAAATTCATAATATTAAATACATATGAATTTTAAGAACTAATAATAGAATTCTCTTCAACATTGTAAAATAAAATATGGTATTCTCAAGCTTAAAAACAAACCAAAAAAAAAAATGCAGCCTCAAGTGAAAATTTATTTTTGTGTTTTCATCATCACTCAGGCTGCCACCTATATGTTGTAAATTGATTGAATAACATTTTCAGTATGTATCCTATTGGCAACAACAGGCATTAAAGCTTCAGACTTATTCTCAAGATTTTAGACTATAAAATTCGGTATGGTGCTTAAAGGCAATACTGGTAGGGATTGCAATCCGGAAAACCGGATCCGGTAATCCGGCGGATCCGGCGTCATTAGACGTCTACCGGATCCGGTAAATTAAAAAAAAATACATGAAGCCGTTTTCTTGAAAAAATACTCGCGTTGTTGCAAGAGTAGGTACTTAAATACGTGGTGTGTACGAGTCATTCAACGTTGACTCACCCGCTTCACATATAGACATTCTTACTGTTCAATTGATAGATGAATTATGTTTATGTTGCATTTAAGAGTACGAGAATGATTTAAGTAGATAATTAGACTTAGAAATGAATTGACTAACGATACATATTTCTGATTTTTCTTTATAATACGACTTTCTTCTTACATAGTGACCGAAATAACGTTTTAAATTGTAAGTATGTACCTATTTATGTTGCATTGCAGGTACTAGTCTAAAAGTTCTAAAACAAACATGTCACTTTTGAAACCAATTCAAAATGAAAACAGGAATATTAATATACTTACAGAATAAAAAAAATATGATGATGATACAAGACGAACTGATGATACATTTACTATGCCGGAAAAAAAGTTGTAAGACTAGAAATGAAAAATATCCTAGAAAGAGTTGTTCAAAATGATAGCTTTAAAGAAAACGTAGATAATATAGTAGAAAATAACTCAGATTCATCGTCATTGAAAAGTGATTTGACATTACAGAAAGAATTACAGATGCAAATCCAGCAAGATATGAAAACCTAGAGCATAAATACCAAAAAAAAGAGAAAGATTATGAGAAAACATTAAGAAAGGAATTGACTGCATGTGAAAGTGAAGGAGTTCGAGGAAAATACTCGTATTTGTTTTCTATTCATGAGTATTTGTTGACAATAAAACCGACAAATGTAGAAGCAGAAAGGGCTTTCTAGGTCGCTGTTTATATTTGTATCTCTGTAAGAAGTCGATTGACAGATGACACAATTAACACCTTTTGTTTCCTACGATAATTTTTTCAAAACCAAAGTGAGTTTTTTTAAATTGTTTTACTTAAAATATTAATTTAAAGTAAGTATATTAAAAAATACGAAGAAGTTTTAAACTCGTTATTGTATAATTGTGCCATTGATTAAACAAATTCATGATGACTGTCATAATTATAAGAATGAGACTGCTTGGCGTATCTAAAATATCTAATTATTGTGATCTCAGATGATAAGCTTGATTTAGTTAGATTAATATATACTTGATAAGTTACTTACATAATATAAGTTGCATTGCAAGTTATCATTGATGTCATTTGTGAAATCTAGTAAGTGAGACTGAACTTAACCGCCCGTCATTATCTAATTATTACTAAACTAACATAACAATTGCAATTTAACTAGTTACACTGTACTAAATTTTTATTTTTCATTCATACGTAAATGTTGATTAATTATAACAGTGTAAATAAAGTTGATTTCATAAGAAATTAACGCTTTTTTTTTATAAACTTAGTAATACACTCAGTTTATCATCTTTTATACAGTTGATTTTGGAATGAAAAGGCAAAATAGTTTTGATGTGTCCAATCCAGCCGGATCCGACCGGATTGAAATTGGTGCCGGATTGCAATCCCTAAATATTGGGCATTTAAGGGTTAAATTAGGAGCGAAATGAAAGCTTAAACATTCTCTTTCAACAGAGAATTTGACGACAAAGATGGGTAACTCATTTCTTAATACGGTACATATTTTCCCTAATATTTCTATATATAGTTTGTTGATGAAATACTGAAGGTAAAAATAAGTTCAGTTATACAAATCTTAAATCTCCAGAATGATCTCGAGAGTGAATGGAGAATCAGTTTTCCAGTTAGAGAATCAATTTAATTATTGTAGAATATTGCAGTAAATAAATATTCTATGTTTTTTCACATCTAAAAAAGTAAACAAAATGTATAATGCATTTCCTATGATGATAGCAAAACAAAAATGATAGAAAATTCAAAGATGGTTCGTTTGAGGTATCCTTTGGGATTAGCAAGATACGTTTTATTTCTGAAAAGTATTTTTCAATGTAGTAACGCTATTTTCTGTCTCTCATATTATCACTACAGAAGTTTATACATTTGCTTCAATTAAGAGCTCGATATCATTGACAAAGCATAATAGAGCTTTTGTTTGTACATTTTTTTTATTTTTCCTTTTACTTATAAGTAAACCTTCATGAGTGCTAGAACGATGTAATGAATATTTAGTTCAAATTTTCGGAGATGTTATATTTCTGTTTTCTGAAATACTTTTATTTATATTTTGAATAAGGAAGTAAGTGCTTTTTTTCAGATTTTCATCAAGAATAATAAGTAATGTCTTGTCGTTTTGGAATGTTAACGCAAAGCAATCTGCCTATTAGGTATATTTCTTTGCTTTGGGATTTACCGAATCGAGCTTTATACCTATAATCATATTAAGAAAAGAAGTTTTTGATTAGTAGAATTGTGTTAGTCATTTTGATCTGATTTGATCTTCATTTCTCATATGCGAAGTATGCAAAGAGACCATCGAAAGATTCGACCTGGAGATTTTGATGAATCTCTACATTCTAAACACCCATCAGTCCGAAAACACCATTTTTGGAATTATGTCTGTCTTTCTACGCAAAAACTCAAAACCGCAATGATTTAGTCTGATGAATTTTCCATATGGTCTTATAGTCGAATTTTGTATGTAATGTCTTATTTTGGATTTAACCTGTTTATTTGTCTGCCTGTTCGTGTATATGAGGCTCTCGGTAGCTCAAAGACAAGACAAGCTAGTTAAAAGAATTCTGAGTAGTGAGATCTTTTGGCATGCCATCAGTTTGAAACAGCCACTTTTTACTTTGCATTATTGATATTCATTGCACTTGTGTCACACACTCGTTTTCTGTTATATAGCATGTGATATAAATACACTGTTATTACTAATGTAATAACCCAGATCTGTCTCTCGGCAACGCTCTGACGTCACCAACATTAAAACTCGTGCCATAGCACTGCGAGACGTTAAACAGCATTATTTCATTGTTAGAGAACCTAAATTTCAGGAATTTTAAATTTAAAAGAGTAATTGTCGTTCTGATTTCAAATTTAATTGCTCTAAAATAGTGAAATAAAATTTATTATCGATTGATATAAAATTTATCTCGCTATGATTAGTAGTTCCCGAGAAATTTTAAATTAATAATAATCATATATATACATATATATAATCATACATATACATAATAATCATATTTCAAATTAATTTCTGTTTTTTAATATAAAGTAGTAAATTACATCAGTGGTGTATCTTGCGCGTAATATAGTTTGGGCGCCACGATGCATCTAATCATTTATTGCAATCGTGATGATATAATTTGATAATATTTTTTGGCAACGTTTGACAAGCAGAGAAGTGCTTTGTTTTGATTAGAATTTCGAAAAAGAATTCCTTTGAAATTTTAACTTTTGACTTACGTTTGACAAGCTGAGAATTTCATGGTTATTGTATGATCATAAAATTGTTATACAATGAAAAATATTTCACACGGAATGTTGTTTACCAAGAGTTATTTTGAATATAGACATGTGTAAATAGTATGTAAATAAAAAAATTCCTATCATAAAACATATATTTATTTTATTTGTTTTCAATCTATGTTAAACATTTCTTTCGCATATATCTCTATTTAAGCACGTCAAATATGATGGGTGATTTTCTTGTTATTGATATTCATACATTTTTGTCACTGTCACACACTCTTTTCTTGTTATCGAGTGTGTGATACAAATATAGTGTTATCTTCTTAGAGTTGTCTACTTTGATACTCAACACCTCAACATTGAGGACTTTTGACATGCCACCAGTATGAAATATCCGCTTTGTACTTTATGTTATGTATATTCACTGCACTTGTATCACATTCTCGTTTCTTGTTCTTTCAGGTGCTATGCTGAGTCGTGTCGGTAGCAATGAAGCATGGAGCGAATAAAGGAATGCAAGGAAACGGGTGGACTCTGCTTGCGCTGCTCTGAAAGGTAGGGCTGCTTAACCCATTAACGTCCAAATTAAATTAAAGCAAAGATTTCAATAAATTTCTATTAAATTAGATTTAAAACACCAAGACTACTTTAACTGTGAAGTAAAATTAAAATTGAAGAAAAAATATTTTCTTTCTGGGATTCTTTTATTTTTTTAGAAAAAATTGAAAAAAAAATCAGCAATAAAACAGAGGGGAAAAAATAGGTCCTCAAAAATAAATCAAAGGAAGCATCGAAACATTTCGAAATGATGACACTTTGATTTCAAAATCTGGCTAATTGGTGGTATACCTGCTGAAAACTGTTTAGGAGTACCAATTAGCTTCATAGAAGAAACAAAAAAGGAACCCTAGAATGCATTCGGTTCAGCCACGGAAGGGGAATTTAACTGTCCTATAATTAGGACACTGGGCGTTAGCGGCTTAATCTGAGTTTTAGACGACCGTAGATCAGTGGCGTGAATTCAACCGCAGCAAGTGAAGTAATGCGTCAGAAGTCAATGTGTTTTCTCAGCCGTATCCTAGTTGTGTTTCTCAGTTTCCTTGCTCCCGAAAATTTTCAGATGATGCATGATTCTGTTTTCAATACCGCTGGCCTCTCCTTCTCAACTGCGTTATTGATCATTACACTATACCACCTGCATCCTTGCGTCATGTAATGTCTGATCACACGAATGAAGAGGGGAGGGGCACAGCGATATTGAACGCGGGACCTTGTTAGATCCAAATAAGAAATATTATATATTTACATTTGTAAATCTTGTATTCATTATATTTGTTATGTGTACTAAAAATTCGACTTCTTCACTTGGTCTTAGAACCAACGTACGCCACTGTCTCTAATCGAGTCTTTAATGAAATCAATACTTGCACTTACATGCTAAATAAGATGCGCCAATTTGATTTTAGCACACATTGTGAATCCTCTAGGAGGAATGATAGTATCGATATCGTATAGTTTCTTACGTGTTTGTCCTATGTAAGAAAATTTATACTGGCTAGCAATCAGTATAAAATTATATACTATTTAGTAGATAGAGATACACGTCATGAATTGGGTAATGTTAACATAGTCATAAACATAATTACGATCCCGACGATTAACATCTTTTCATGCTTACAGAAAATGTGAAAAGGAAGTTCTGGATTCAGAATAAGTGGCAGATGAATCAGAATAAATGGCACAATTCAAGAGTTAGCTGCAACTAACTCTTGCAGTTAGCAAATGCAGTTAGTTGTTAGCTGCACTGTCGGCGATTGGGTGGAAAAAATTAGGGCACAAAAAATTTACAGACATCTAAAAAATACCCGGAAATATAGGGGGCAGACAACAAAATTTACAAATTTAGTCACAAAATTAGCTAGCTTTCCACTAATTTTTTTTACTATCCCTAGATTTAAGCAGCTAAAATGCAATAAAAATTTTATTTTCTGGCAAAAGGGCCAACTGCCCCCCTTCGCCCACCCCCGATTTGCCGCCACTGGTTAGCTGATATACACAGGTACATTTATCAGGTAATAGTGACGTCATATGAAGCACTGAGTTCTTATCTTTTTAAATACCTTTAGTAGCAAATTCATTTTGTCTTATACAAGAATTCGTTCTTGAGAGAAAATTTGTGACCTTTTTCTACAAGGAATAAAGTGATCTAATTTCAGAAATTTTACGTAAAATATGAAGAGGTTTTGCCGATTTCGTTGCTACAGGACACTAAGCCTCTCTTTCACATTTATTGGAAATATGACTCGCAAGTTCAAAAAATTGTCATCTCCAGAATTTTGTAAATGTCGCAAGCCCGTTATGCACCATAATTAAGTTAATAATTTCATTACCAGTACATAAATGATAATGTATTCAAACTTTAATAATTTCATTACCAGTACATAAATGATAATGTATTCAAACTT
>BGPR01001091.1:0-26453 GCA_013235015.1 Araneus ventricosus | reverse complement strand
TTAATAATTTCATTACCAGTACATAAATGATAATGTATTCAAACTTTAATAATTTCATTACCAGTACATAAATGATAATGTATTCAAACTTACCTATCTGTCGCGGCTTTCTTTAAGCCGTTTCTGTTCTATATATATTGAACTGGTATAGTAGCTAGCTAACTTGCATAGCTAATCAGTGTATAATTCGTACACTGTTAGCCAGTATATAATTTCTTTGAATATGCCAAGTTCACAGAAAAATTACTTATAACACATTTTGTAAACAGGCACTGTATGAAATTAATTTTTACAACAAAACAAATTTTAACAACAAATTCCTCAATTATATCCAGAACATAAATTATATTTAGTTGAAATTTTCCAGACCGAGAAAAAGTAAAAATGCACTAATGCTGCAACCTTTGTTACTGTAAGGAATGTATATATCTAACTTGACAGAAGTTTTACAAACGATAATATTTGATGTCCAAATAGCATTTTGTTCACAGTATTTAAAGACAATGTAAACCATATAAGGCCATTGTAATTTTATTAGATTACAGTTTTTTTTAATGATGCATAATGTAATCCAGAACATAGCAATTGCAATAAATGTGAATCAGTGGCTACCTTAAGAGAAATTCCAGTAATTTCTTTTACAATTCTGAGTTGTTACTGATTTCAACATTATAACTGAATAAGCATGCAGTATTCTTTTCGATGAGTTCTTGTAGAAACACGTTTTAAATATATTGAAACAGTTTCTCAGGAGAAAAAGGGTCATTCGAAAAAAAATATGTTACCTATAGCGTGCAAATCAAGCCCCAATCCTTTTCGCTGTTGGAAAAGCTTCAGGAGAACCGGCTTTCTTTTATCCAAGACGAGAAAACATTGACCAGTAATCGGTACCTCAATTTACGCAGATGGTGCTTCCCATTGATTACCTGATTAACTAATGAAACCATTCCGACAATTAGACCAGAACCCACTCTAAGAACACCAGATAAACTGAGCGAAGCTATCCGGAGAGAAGGTTGTTTCATTAGATTAATTTCCTGTTCTCTAATTATACTAGAGCTATTGCGGAGGGAGTTTTTCACCATCAATCGAAGAAAATAAATCTGTCGTATTCCACTTTGTAAACATTATCGCCAGTTCACCGTGAAGATATTTGAATCTCCAAAGTTTTAGCTATTTGGTGGAATCAAAACATGAGCTTACAGCCTTTGCCATTAGGCAGTCATCTAGCCCAAATTTATCATTACTTGTCATATAATCCAGAACATGTCGCAGAATATGATTCGATAGTTTTAATTGTATATTACAGGAAAAGGAACATTTTCTTTATTAATGGCAAGATGATGCTTTGAAACTAATGGCTCATTAAATTTGCTTAAAAATTATGGGTTATTAAAATAGTGATCATTTAAATTACTCCTGGTTCACCTTGGATTTGCTCCTTTACACCTTTGTAAACTTATAGATTTAAATAATTAGGTAGCAAGGAGAAGAATTCAGTAAGGACCAAGAGAGGTCACCATATCGAGTGGCATGATTTGTCTTCCACTTCTTATCCGTGATCTTGCTTATAAAACCTGTAAGGTTCTATAAGCAAGCTCACGGTTGCTTAGAGAATAGGCATATGTTACTTATAGAATAGGTATAGGTTGCTTATAGAATAGGTATAGGTAGCTTACAGAATAGGTATCATGTAGGTGTTAAAGAGATAGTGTATGAAGTGTATTCTTTTTCATCGAATATCTAATTCTGAGAAATAAGTAAATGCCTTGTGAACTTCTTTGTGTCTTTGCAGATGGCGGTTCTGCTGTCCACCCTCACCGTCATGATGTTTAGTCTGTCGGAAGCGAAGTCTGGCAATGACCTGTGCGCTTTCAATCCCCTGTGCACGTGCCGTCGGTCCCATCACGAGGTCATCTGTCACGGTGTGCCCTTCTCAGAGTTTCCCACATTTCCCACCGAAGAAATATACCAGGTAAGAGAATCTTTTCTGGACGAGTGAGTTCTATAAAAAAGATTATTTTACAACTAAACTGGCCTTTCTTTCCTTTGACGAGTTTCCAGGAAATTTCGAGTTTATTAGCAACAAGACGAACAATGGTGGTTGTTCACTTTACGTCATCATTACAATACACTTCAACATCATCTTAAATCTTACAAATTGTTGCACTGTTAGCATTGGGATGTCAAGAATCCAGATACATTTCCTGAAGGATTGCGTCAAATATATAATTTCCAAAAGCATTCCCTAAATGTTTGAGCAAATCATTTTCAGACAGATATTACAACTGTTACCTTTTCGGTAAAAGTTTTAGAAACACGTTATCAAAAAGGAAGACGCTATTTTGAGAGTATGTATTTTAAGTCGGTAAAGCCAAATAGATATGAAAATAAAAGAATTGAATTTTTGCAGAGGTTTCAAATAATAAATTACGAGTATAATAAGTGAAATGTTTTCCTTCTCATAGATAGTCATCAAAAATCATATTTATAGCTTCAAATGCAGCTAGATAATATAAAATTTTCTAATATCGGCATTTGTCATTAAAATTTTGCTGTTGCTTTTACTTTATTTAATAATGGGGATTATTTCTTTTCCGCACTCCCCAAAATTGGAGAATCTTTATGTTAATCTTAAAAAATAAGTATTTCTGTATACTTTTCAATTCCTTTATAGTATTTTTGTATGTTTTTATACAAAAGTCGTAAATATCTGTCCTTTTTTGCGATGTGTTTAGCACTAAGTCATCTAAAAATGCCAACCTTTTTCTGAATACTTAACAACTGGATGATTTTTAACAGTTGATCCTAAAATTTTTTGATATTCATCGGAATTATTCAACATTTTTTTGGAGCCATAACCGAAAATTCTTCTTACTATTTGAATCATATTAAATGAATATATTCGTTTAATGCATTTGGAATTTATATAATGTGTTCTAAATAATCACTGAATATCTTCTATTTTAGGTCACGATCCTTCGTTCTGGGCTTGAGGTGCTGCATCACAATTTCCTTGAAGGATCCAGCATAGCCTCTTTGCATTTGATGCAGAATCAACTAACTCGTGTATCCGCTAAAGCCTTTAGTGGCTTGGAGAATATTCTCACGACCATGGACCTCAGCTACAATCAGCTGGACGACACTCTTCTGGCAGCTTTAGCTCCTCTCGGCAATCTTCAATGGCTCAACCTCAAAGGCAACAATCTGGAGGAAGTGCATGTCTCTAAGTGGTCACAGATGAATTTTAAGAGCGTCATAAATAGCTTGTTTTTAGGTTCTAATCACGTAACACATATTCAGGAAGGTGCCTTTTCGATGCTGAGTAACCTTGTCTTGCTGGACATCGAAGGAAATCTAATACATGACATCGACAGCCATTCCCTCCCAAGTTCCCTTCAGTCTCTGTCTCTCTCCAATAACATTCTGAAAAAAGTGCCTCTACACGCTATCTACACTCTCAAAAATCTGCGCTATTTGTATTTATCTGGCAACCTGTTTCGAAAGCTACCTTCCCCGTTCCATCTTCAAACGACACGTCTGGAAAAACTAGAAATAAGCAACAATATGCTGAATCAGTTATCAGAATTTGTGTTCAATGGTTCTTTCACCATCAAAGAATTGATCCTTGATTTTAATTTCATTAGGACGTTATCTGCCAGGTGTTTTAAAGGCACTGCACTTGAGAGGCTTGTTTTGGCTAATAATAGGATCACTAAACTACATTCTGATGCTTTCGTAGGTATAGAAACAACGCTCAAAACACTAGATTTGAGCTTTAATCTGCTTGAAGAATTTCCCGCCGCTGTAAACAATCTTAATGCGTTATTTTATTTATCGTTGAAAGGCAATATGTTAAAAAATCTTGAAAAAGATGATTTAATAGGATTTCGAAGGACACTTGAAATTTTGGATTTATCCGGTAATTTATTTGAAAGTGTACCACAGAAGACATTGATGCGCATGAAAAAACTGGTTCGTCTCAGTCTCCAAGACAACCGCATACGTAAAATTCAACAGGTTGATTTCAAAGACTGGGGAGAAACTTTAACGACTTTGAGCTTAGCGAACAATGGTATAACTCATCTACCAGAAGAAAGCTTCATTCACCTCAAAAAACTAAAAGAATTGAAACTTTCTTTCAATAATATTTTGTTCTTTTCGCCTAACGTATTCAAACCTTTAGAACAAACGTTAGAAGTTTTGGATTTGAGTTCCTCTTTACTTTCGCACAACCAGTCAGCAGAGCTTCTGTGGAAGAATTTGAAAAATTTGGAATGGATGCAGTTAGACCATAATAATATCTCAAAAATATCATCTATGAGTTTGAATTCCTTGCTAAAAGTACGTCATTTAGATTTCAGCAACAATGATATCAAAGAAATCCCAACTGACTTTTTTATGGGTGCAAAAAATGTCTACCTAGGTACAATAAATTTAAGCAACAATCATTTAAAACTGATTAAAAGTGGAACTTTTTGGGAAATACCACACGTTTCTACAGTTATTTTATTTGGAAACAAAATATCGATGGTTGAAGATTACGGTTTTGCTCACTGCACTTACCTCCATACGATAGTTTTATCTAAAAACAATTTGACATCAATTGCCCCTTCAGCAATTTACAATTTAACTAGGCTTTCAAATCTCTTTTTGCAAGACAATTCATTACGAGCGTTTTCTTTGGACATCGTAGAAGGAGAAACATCTCAATTATATGTAAATTTATCAAATAATGCTTTGCGAGAGCTAAAACCAAGTGACAGCAACTCGACCACATATATGAAAATAAGGACTTTAGATCTTACGAACAATCAAATATCTGTGATATCAAATGAGTTCATGGTTTCAATATCAAAATGTTTAGTATACTTATTTTTATCAAAAAATCAAATTGAAAATGTTTCTTTTCCGTTACTGCCAGAACTGCAGCTACTAGATTTATCGTGTAACAAATTGCTCACCCTGAGTTCTGATGACTTTGCATGTTGTCCAAACGTCCAAATCTTAATGCTGGATCACAACAACATATCAGATATTCTAGATGGTGCTTTGGACGGTTTGAAAAACTTGAGGATACTCGATCTAAGCCAAAATAGCTTGTTTTCTCTGAGAGAAAATATATTTTCTTCTACAAAATTGGAGAGGCTTAATTTATCCGGAAACCATTTACTGCAACTGCCATCAGTGACTCTGAACTTGGTGCATAAAACTCTCAGAATCTTAGACTTATCTTTCAATGAATTCGATAATTTCTCTGTGGTGGACTTCACCAGTCTGAGCAAACTTCAAGCCTTAAATTTGTCTTCCAATCACATTTCTTTCCTTGACGGTGAGAGTTTCCAGAGTCTTACCCACCTGCTTCACCTAGATTTGTCTCACAATCCGCTCAAGAAAATCAAAGAGGAATCCTCCCTTGGTTATCTCTCCAACCTCAGGTCCTTCCTGGTATGTAACAGCAGCTTAAAATTTCTTGAAACGCTGCCGCTCCCACAGCTGCATGTGATCTCGTTAAGAAACAATTACCTTTTCAACATATCCCAGAACGTGCTCCAAAACAGCGACCAGGTGCGATATCTGGATTTGTCGGGCAACCTGTTACAGGATGTACCGATGCACCTTTGGTCAAACATGAAACACCTCACGAGTTTGGATATTTCGTATAACCCTATTGAAGTTTTGGGTGTAAACAGCTTTAATGGACTTGACAGGCTGCAATCACTGGATATTAGCGGCTTGCTGCTAAAGCGTCTGGACCCAAGAACGCTTCATGGATTGAGGTAATGAATGTGTCACTTATTTTTTATATTCTATTTGGTGGGTATATATCTAACTTTACAGAAATTTTACAAACGATGATATTTTATGTCCAAATAACATATTTTGTTTACAGTATTTAAAGACAATGCAAACCATATAAAGCCATTGAAATTTTATTAGATTACAGTTTTCCTTTGAATGATGATATAACGTAATCCAGCACATAGCAATCGCAATAAATGTGAATCAATGGCTACCTTAAGAGAAATTATAGTAATTTCTTTTAAAATTCTGAATTGTTACTAATTTCAACATTATAACTGAATAAGCATGCAGTGTTCTTTTCGATGAGTTCTTGTAGAAACACGTTTTAAATATATTGAAACAGTTTCTCAGGGGAAAAAGGGGTCATTCGAAAAAAAAAAAAAAAATGTTACCTGTAGCGTGCAAATCAAGCCCTAATCCTTTTCACTGTTGGAAAAGCTTCAGGAGAACCGGCTTTCTTTTATCCACGACGAGAGATTCACGAGTTTGGATATTTCGTATAACTCTATTGAAGTTTTGGGTGTAAACAGCTTTAATGGACTGCTGCAATCACTGGATATTAGTGACTTGCTGCTAAAGCGTCTGGACCCAAGAACGCTTCATGGATTGAGATAATGAATGTGTCAGTTAATCTTTATATTCTATTTGGCGGGTGGGGTGGGTGAAAAATCTTTAGAACGTTATATCAATCAATAAATGTATTTTAATAGTTTATAAAAGAAATTATATAGACGAAAAAGGAAATACGAAGAATGGAATATGTCGTCGTACTTTTCAGCTGTTATTTTCTTGTGCCTTAAAGACATAACATGAATACTTTTAGCTGAATATACACTTTTTTATTGGGTTTGGAAAAGAAAAGGAACTACGATAGCTGTCAGGTATTTCTTTAATTTCAACATCATTACCAATACCACAGTGAATCAGATAAAACCATCAATATAAACTTTAGTACAAGAGTAGTAAAGTACAGAAATATATGGCAAAACTATAAAAATACGTTTCTTTCCGCTTTTTAGACGATGACAGATAGCAGAAACTGACGGTTAATCGAAGTTTCACTATACTTTTGAATTGTAGATAATATTCGGAAAACTATTTTGACAATGATATATATGATTTACATTACGTGCGATTTTTTTTTCCAAGCGCTTAATAAATTTGTCACAAATCCAAATACATATTTAAATAAAAGTTACAACAAAAAACAGTCGAAATATCTAATGGCTTAATTTCCTTAACATAATAAAGCAAAGAGTAACCGATGTCTAATAATCATCGCTAAACTTTTTTAATGCTAAAACTTGCGTATAAACAAAGAACTGCAATTGAAACAACGAGCTTCATAAGAGATAATTAGCAAATAATCAGCTGAATAATTAGCTTGAGTAAAAAATTATCTTTCATTAATAATATATTAATTAGTGACTTAGTGTTCGCCTTATTACCTCTGGTGAATTACATCTCTGGTAAAAAAATATTAATTAAAATTTCGGTATATCTTTGATGATAGATTCTTGTTCATAAAATATTTCTCTTTGAGATAATTGAAAAATAAACTTCATAAAAGAATAGGAAGAATAGTTCTCACAGATTGTTTGTTTGTTTCATTTTTGTACTTTTCTTTTACGACATTCGTTTCAAGGAAAATAAACTAAAAGATGGATACTAATGTCTGAAATGATGTACACTAAAAACGATCATTTTTTCCCAAATACAGTAAAACTTCGATTAACAGTCACAGTAAAACTTCGATTAACAGTCACAGTAAAACTTCGATTAACAGTCACTCGGTTTATTTTCAGTTTCTGTCATCCGTCAAAATCCAAAAAGTATAAATTAAAGAAGTTTTGTAGTTTTATAATACAATTCGGTTGCAGTTTTTCCTTATTATGTTAACAAATTATTATGCTTATTATAGCTCACGTTTAGAATGATTGCAATTTTAAAATTTGAAGCTTTTGAGCACAGAAGGTAAATTAATCCAATATAGAGATTTCAGTTTATTGTCAAATGCATCTTCAACTATTAGTTTTAGGCAGATATTGGACAATGTTACGGATACGGATGTTTTCAGTCCGGACGAAAAAAAGAAAGATACTTCATAAAACTGGTATATAGAGCAAAAAAAATGTTTTTTTCTATTCATCAATGTTCCAAACAATTAATGAGACGTTATTTTTAATTTGAAATAGCCAGAAGAATATACATTTTGCAGTTGTTGTTTTTTTCAAACTTTAAGAACAAATTATCATACCTTTTACGGCTGCTTATTTTTAGTTCCATTTTAAAATGATTGCGATTTAAAATTTCAAGCATTTGAACACAGAAAAAACATTAATCCAGTATGTACATTTCCGTTTCTTCCAAAACGACTTTTATGCACTATGCAGCCAAACATTACTTTTATGCAGCTATTTTGCCAAGTTTCGGATGCATATTTTTTTTATTCATGGCCAAAAAGAAAATAATTTAATAAAACTTGTCCACTGAGCATAAAATATACTTTCTATTTAGGATTTCAATAATTCTAAAAGATTTGCTATGAATTCTGTCCCTTAATAGAAACAGCTTCGTGAAACTTTCAAACCATACACAAAACATTTTTTTCATTAGAAATAGCCAGAAGGGAGATATATTTTACAGTTTTTTCTTTCAAATTATATGAACAAATTATTGAACAAAAAAGGCCGCTTATTTTTAGTTTCAATTTTTAAATTATTGCTATTTACATTTTCAAGTTCTAAGTATAAGATAGAAAATAAATTGATCCAATATGGATGTTTGAATTTCTTCTCAAAGTTATTTTTAAATATTTCTTTCGTGCAGCTTTTGTTTAAGCTTGCAGATGAGATTTTTTTTAATCCGAGGCCAAAAAAGAAGATATTGCATGAAAATATTTTATAGAGCACAAAATGTCGTTTCTATTTAAGATGGAAATAATTCCAATAGAACTCATATCCATTTTGATCATTGATGTAAACATTTTTCATCAATGTACCAAGCCATCCACAAAACTGCACAACGGCTACAATCTCGTAAAAGTTCAATCTTACGTACATAAGTAGTCTTATAAATAAGACAAAGACGCTTCAGCGTCTAACCAAAAACATAGCTGTCCAAGATCCATTCCAATATTCAAAAAAAAGAGAAATCTTTCGCCAATAAAATCACGAATTGATTGCAATTCAGTTAGAAAAACGATGTTCTGAAAATCACCTTAAAAATATCAAACGCACTCTTCAATAGCAAAGCAAAAATGTGAGAAACAATCACATATAACATAAAAGATTATTTTTACAAACAATGAAATGCTACTTTATTTCATTAGTAAACAATAGAATTTAACTCTAAATAGTAAATAATAATAATATTGTTAACAATGCTTGTTTAAACAATGCAATTTGTGACATCTTATTTTCCTGAGTAATTAGACAAATTTAGGGAGGTTAAGTCGAAAAACATAGGAAATAAGACCTGTAATTCCTGATATTAAAAACAATTATAATTATTTTTTATGAAATTTATTACGGAATATAAAATATATAAGCAATAAAAAATTCAAAACATTTTAAAGTGTTTGGGTGAAATGAGATTTTGCCGAAATAAAAATTGGTGCAATTCCCTTCCCAATTTTTGATAAGAGAAGCTGCTATAGTACACAGATAAGAATCTAAATATTGATACATTGTTTACTTCATAAATATTCTATATTAGCACAGTAATATACAGTGGAATCTCCCTATAACGAAAACGCTTGGTTCCAGTTGAAAAATTCGCTATAGAGAAAATTTCGTTATACGGAGATTAGAGATATTTTTGCAGTCATTTAAGTTAATGTTACAAACCTTTTAGTATGTGCGGTAAGTTAAAAAATATTTAATTATGACTTTCAATTAAAAATGAAGTAATATTTATTATAAATTTGTTAAAATTATACTAATTTTTATTGTATAAATAAAATCTCAAAAGTGAAGACAATTCACCAATTTAGAGAATAATATGTATTAGTATGGATAAACATAAAATGCGTGTTGTCACATCCATTTGCTGTTTTAACCTCCACTCCATCCCGATTCTTGGAATCTTGACCCGTAAAAATGTTGCTTCCTCTGTAGAAGCCCATGTCTCCACAACTGCATTACCCTTCACATAGCATTTTACTGTTATGTGTTATCGCTGGAATGAACAATGCGAGTGGTTCCAGAAACAAGCACATGTGAGCGATTTGTTTGCACAGAAATTAGCAACTTTCTTCAAAAATGTCAAAAATCGAAAAGATAAAGGTTTGAAAAAATTCGTTATAGGGAGACAACCACTTCTTTACATGGAGAATATTTTGAAAGTTATTTAACATTCCGATTAAAAATTTCGTTATAGGGAGAAATTTGCTGTAGGGAGACTCTACTGTATTTAGTTTTCTATTTCAAAACATAAATTTAACACCCACTTTTTTCTTTTAAGCCTCCCCCAGAAGGTCAGTGATTAATTTTAGAATGCTAAAATGGAAATTAATGGATATTAACTATATTAATTACGATACTGTTTACCAGTGCCTTTCTCATTGCGCCCGAGCTCGCAGGTGCGAATATTGCTTTCGACAAAGGATTAACTATAATAAAGAACGTAAGAGAGGCCTACAAAAAGAGTTTTCAATTCGTTTTACGCTCAAAACATTTCAGAATTACGTACTGTAATTAGATAGAAAATAGTAATAGATGTTCATGGCTTTGCCGAAAGAATAGTCATCCGAAACGCCTCCCCATCCCCCGTTCTTTAGTTCAGTTTATCGGGGGGTTGTATTGTATTTGCCAAATACTCTAATTGGGCATCCCAAAGCTTCACTTCCTGTTCGGTGGCTTGTTTGTGGGACCATAGGGTCACAACTACATGTACTGTCAGTTCACTGAATGATTATTCAATGATTAGCATAATTATTTTATTCATGTGTATTGGAAACGAATTTGGTAGAGTGTTAAGGTATCCGACTGTGTTCGGAGACATTTTTTTGAAAAATAACTTATATATATTTTTTAATGTTATTTTTCAACTGCATATGTGTTAAAACTATGAAAATATTGTAAAATTAAGCTTTCAAAATAATATTTTTTAAAAAAAACTGAGAAATTTGAAGACAAATGACTAAAATATTTGCCTTACGCTAACAGCCATAGACAAAATGATATTCTAAATATACATAAATCCTAGTAGGAGTACATTTTTATTACATCTGTGTTATGCTCTAAAATCTTTCTTGTACTTCAAAATAGTTTTGAGATATAGCTGAACATAGTTACTAAACTGGTAATTTTTCATAAAAATGCTTTTCGTTTATATTTAAAGACTTAAAAATATTACTTGATTTTAAAATTGACCTTAGTTTTTAGAGGAAAACATCGAGCATATTACAGAAAACAATCTCAGAAAGTTTCATATTAATACTTGAATAACGTTATGAGAAATCATTGTTACGGTCGACAGTTTTCCTCAAAAATATCATTTCTCAGAAAACGCATTTCAAGTTTTCATGCAACTTAAAATAATGCTTACAGTTCCGTAATGAAACAGCTGTAACTCCATTTGTAATTCACGTAGAGTAAAAAGTGAGACAGTTTTAGAAAGCTTATTAAACAGTCTACAAAATTAAGTCATAATTTTTTTTTGATAATTTCATCGAAAACAACGATTTTAAACCAGTCGGGACAATAACAATTTTTTAACAATAGGGATAATACAGAAAATGAATCTGTAAATTAAAAAATAAATTTTCTGCATTTCGCTATGCATTAGCTAAAAATTATTTTGTTATAACTGCTTGAAAAAAGGCTAAATAGAGCCAATTTATTCGACGTGACAATCACATGACAAACATTATTGCGCATAAGCTGTACAAATGCGTCCGAGTCATTTAGTGAGGTTTGTTTGTCATTAACATCTAAAGAGTTTTTTCACATTTTGCACAAATTTTTTTGGGTAGAAAAAAACGTGATATCATTTTGCCTATTTCCTGTTATAATGAGAAAGCGAAGCAAAATTGTCGACTCTGTGTACATTATACTTTTAGGCCCAACTCTAAAAATGCCAGATAACACTCTGGTATGCACATTTATTAACTTTCAAATAGAAAAACAAAAATTTATCTACTAAATAATTAACATATAACAAACTAAACCTATACTTATAAAGGGTAATGTTTGTGTGTGTGTGTGTGTTTGCGATGTCCAGACGAATCCATGGCACTTACGGCCAAGAAATTTTGCACACAGGTAGTCGAAATAGTGACTGAATGCACCTCGAAGCCGAAATTTTAAAATTTAATCTCGAAAATTTTTTATTTAATGTTTTGTGTTGTTTTGGGTCATTTTTGGCACGTTTATGGCCGTAGTATCTTCCATAATGATCGTTGAAAAACGATCCATGCACCATCGGATAGAACGTACAATTTTCGTTCTAATGAAGTTCGTTATGAACTTCTAACTTAATTTACTGAATTTTGAGAAATTTTAAAAAATAGTAAGTTCTGCCATCTAAATTTTATTTTTGTTTTTAAATTTGCTGCATCCAACGTTCTAATAATGCTATTATTTTCATTTTTTCAGCTTATAACTGCAATGGTTTTGTCGGATTTAAAACAAGAATGGCAAAAATATATTCTCCCGTTTATTTAAATTAATTTTTCCCTGGTCAGTTGGAAGATATTTTTCCTCTAGCAAGTTTCCTCGCGCGGCACTTCTTCGGAACATTGCTGGCAATTTTGATTGGCTGACGGTGCGCAGGATATGTCATAACCTTCAACTGAATGAATGACTTCGATTTTTATTTTCAGATTCGATTATATATTTTGCTTGCTGTATAATAATCATTTTCACGTTCCAATTTGATAATATTATTTTGGATTAACGTACTCTGTACTGTAGCGCGAAAAAAATAAGCAGGAAAATCAATAATGTGTATCTTTTGTTTTGATATTGTTTTCAAAACTTTTTCATGTCATTGTGGGCGGTTTTCTTTCTTCATTTTGTTGAAGTCCTAATTCGACGGACAAAGTCGTGCGTTCGGCAGTGTCTTAACTTGTTTAAGACTGGCATATTTTACTTGCTGTATAATAATCATTCTCACGTTGCAATTTTTTAATATTGTTTCGGATTAATGTACTCTGTATTGTTTTTCTACAATTGAAATGTCGTTATCAAGGAGAAAAATGAGCGGGAAAATCAATGTGTATCTTTTGTTTTGTTTTAGAACTTTTTCATGTCATTGTGGGAGAGTTTTTTTTTTTTCTTTCATTTTGTTGAATCCCTGATTTCACGGGCAACGCCGTGCGCGTACTGCTAGTATATTATAAATTAATAAAACACCTGTACAATTTAAGCCAGACTTACTCTAACAATGAGGATGGACATGATCGATTCCGATGAAAGCAGAAAATGATGCAAATAAGTTGAACCAATTAATAAAAGGTTTAAATGCAGTTTAAAGAATAGAATTAAAGTTTAATTATCTAAGAAAAGATATGTAAATTTCTTTCAATGAACGAATTTTTTTTTATAAAGCCATTACTCGATAATACAATAAATTTGGATTTTGAATTTGTGTAAGTTAATTTACGATTATATTATAAACATGAATTACCCAATTTTAATGTTTTTACTGATGTATTTGTAACAAAAAATATAATTCCAATAGACCAATTTTATTTCGGATAGCAGTATAAAAATTCAAAAATCGCAAATTTTGGAAAATGAATAACAAGACTATTTTATTAAAATAATCTTATTCCCTACCTGGTTTAAGGTAATTTTGCAACTTACAGCCTTATTTATCTCCAATTGCCAAAACCTTAGAGCACATTTTAACAGTTTAGAGGCACGCTGTGCAAACATAACTTCCTTGTTTTTGCTTTGTTGTTTTAGAGATCGATGCTTTCTCTGGTTCTTACTTCTACTAGATGAATAGAGAATTCAATCTGAATGAGAATTTAATTCTCATTAAAATGATATATTTAAAAAATCAATGTGAAATCTTTTGTGGATTCTTTGAGAAAAATTTGTGGTGGAAGGTCCTTTGTCATCAGTTCTTTTTCTAAGCGATTTGAATCGACATTGTCAAGTACACAATGACGTTTGAATTTAAAAAGACACTTAACCTTTTCCTTCTCGATATCTTTTTTGATCAAATATGATTAATTACGTAGGGATACGCTTGTCAAGTAGAAACCAAAATAAAATTTGAAAAAAGTGGAATCTATTAATATTTTGATATCAGTGATCGATAAGTGAATAATTTGCAAAAAGAAGTTTCTTGTGGAAGAAAGTGGTTTTGATAGACATTTATTGACAAAAGACTGTTCATTATGGTAGGTTTTTAAAATTAACTGACGGATGTACTCAGTTCGATTAAAAAATTATTCTACAGAGTGCATGTTCACGAACTTTCAGGTTTGTCCAAGATAAACAAAACGTTGCTTCTGTCAATTTCAAGTTTTTATCCCCTTTTATTGACTTATCGTGTTTGTAAAGATAAAATAATATAATAGTCTTTTCATTCACTTCTTGATGTACTAAAGTTCGGAAATTTTATTCATTTGTGTTTCTCAAAGAAAAAACATTATTTTAATATTTTCAGATTTTTATTGTTCATTGTTCGATTAATTTTAATTTCACATGAATGGCGCCACATGATAGTGAATTTGAGAAAAAAAATTGATTTCAGGATTGATTTCGTAATATTTATTATGATTAATAATAAATTAATGTGTAGCAACGGATTCGGAAACCCTCCGCGCTTTTGCGCATGAGCCGGGAGGAGTTATTTTCATCAAAATAGGGGTAAATGAAGCATGTAAGGCTGATGTTTACATTTTACTGAGCGTGATCTAACATAGAACTCCGGAATTGCGCTCATATGACTCATTGCCCGACACCCCTTTCCATTGTAAAATGGTCCAAAAGTGCTAGCCTCGGAATCCGTTGCTGAACTACAAAGACTAAAGAGTTAAAATTGATTAAAATAAAAAATATGCTTTCAGTACACTAATAAAAGTGTGTTTTTATTTTTTATAAAATTATTTATAGCATAATATCTTAAATATGTACAAATAATTTTTCACTATTCGGCAACATTTTTCAATTTAACATCTAAATGCAATCTATAGTTTTCCGCATTTTATTCATAAATATTTATCGTTTCTATGAGATTAAACACTTGTTGTTCAAAGAAATAAAAAAATTTATGGTAAAGGTCGGATTTTAAAAAAATCGCTATAAGGTCTTTCACTGGCCTGCATAATGTTGAACATTTTGGTTACAATTTACATACATTCTGCGAAAAGAATTCTAGTTCTTTACTTATCTATATTTATCTTCTTTTCTCAACAAAAAATTCTCCTTCTATATAAACATGCAAGGGAAGCAAAGTCTTTGAAAGTCTGAAAATGTATAGAGACATTTTTTCTCGGAATAAAAGTGTGCCATTGTCTTTAAAATATAATAAAACAATTTCAAATAATCCATAAGAAACGTATTTTTCATTTGTATCGTATATTTAAGATATTAACAAATTAAAAGACTACCAAAAATATCCATGTTACCACTTTCTAATATTTGATAAAGAAAGCACTTATTATCTAATATTTTTCTCAAATATGACTCCCATAAATCGAATAAACAGTCAATTAATAGGATTATCTCAATATGATAACAGTTTTAGGCTGGCATACTATTTGTAAATTGCTCGATGCAAAATCGTGATGCTCAACGAACTAAATGAAACTTCTGCATGCAAACTTTACTACGTAGAGCTACCAAATTTGGCATATAGTTACATTTTAGGTAGTAAGTGCTCACTAAGAAAGAGTTTTCAAAAATATAATTGGATTAATATTTAATTAAAAATTAATCCAAGTTTTAATGCTTTTCATCAATAACTTCGTGGCAGATTATCTCACAAATACCATTTTTATATAATATTATAATTTTAAAAATCAGCTATTCAGTGACAAAAATTTCATTTCTGTACAATTTTTCTTTAATTTCAATAATTTTTTTAAAACTAATTTTAAATAAAATTTCTAACAATGTTTTTTTTTATTGTTGTAATGAAATTCAAACAAATTTTATTTCAGTGAATCTTTCACTCGCGTCCAATGTAAGAATTATGGTTAAGCAATTGCTTTCTTTGCAATTTCAATTGATTCATAACTTCAAAGCAGAATTTACATTTTCCTGGCATTCTTTCGGTAACCTGCGTGATGTAAAAATCGTTACGCCCAAAATGTAACGGCTGACGCAATCATGCCATGCGAAAACGAGAAGACGAATGAAGCCTACAACATTATTATGCTACGTTGTTTCAAACTAAAGTTTCAAAATTTAGAGAGTTTTCTTTATTTGACGCTAATCAAAAACACAGTTAAGTTCAAATTCGCATTCTTGGTATTCATTTTTCATTTAACAGCGTATTTAAAACAATTTATTTGCAATCGCTGTTGGTGTCATTACATTTTTTCTCCTGCTCTGAATATCGGATTGAACTTATGACATACTGATGCATTCTTTCTTGTCATTTGTTAATCATGGTCATCCAGAATTGTTCTTCAGATATACTTTTTAGAGAAGACTGCCGACTCAACCCGAACATGAGCATACATTTCAAATTGTCGTTAACATAATTCTTTATATAGCGTCAGGCAAGCCAGAAATCGCATGTTGAGACACTGAACATTTTTTTCAACTCAAAAGTCGAGAAACCTGAAGTGAAAAAATCAATACTTGTCATTTACATAACTTCTGGACATAAACTAGCCAATAAAATACACTTGGAGAGATGTAAAAAGTGTATGATTACAAAACGGGTTAACTGCACATATGCATCGTTGTTACACATATGCTCATTATATGATTACTCAAAATACAAAGCTGAACTAATGCATGAAACGAGAAAGATTGTAACTTTTCGTGAGAAAGAAAACAGTTTAGTAGTTAGAAATTTTGTAACAAGGATAACTGAAATAGTACCTTCATACCCTACATGCTCTGACATATTATAGTTAATACCTTTTCAAAGAACTTCATTTCATCGGATGTAACAAATATACTTATTTAACATACCAGGATGGTTCACGTGGTCACATATTTCTTTATTTAAACAGGAGTTATTTATTAATACAGTGCGTCCGTAAAGTCATGGTGGCTGTTCTGATTTTTATATTTCTGAACCAAAGTAAAATAAGGCTATGGTACTTTCACTACTTAAAAGGATGTCTCAAAGAGTTTCGGAAATGTGGATGAGTCTTTTGATGGGCTCCCCAGGTAGTATAGTGAGGGTGGTGAGATTCGAACGACTTCTTCGCTCAGTTATGTGTCAACTACTTTTATTTATTTATTTATTTTTATTTCCCACTCTGACCCAGCTTACTTCCCAAAAGTTCCTCTTAAGTTAATGATTCTACCGGCGAAAGTTGTTTTCATGTAAGAAGGAAGGGTCAATATTCACAACGTGCAAGCATCACAGGTTAGAATTTTGTAAGCCAGAAGACGCATTGAAATTCTCTTTGCACCGTTCACATCATAACTGAACGAAGAAGTAATTCAATTCACGCCACCCTCACGTGATTACTACACGCTCATCACGCAACCTATCCACATTTCCGAAACTCTTTGAGATATTCTTTAATGCTATAAAATCATCATAGCCATATTTTGTTTAGTTTTGGAACTACAGGAATCAGAACATCCACCATGACTCTACGGACATACTGTGTATTGGTGGAGAAAAATTTATAAGCAGGCGGGAATTTATCTTAGAGTAACGTCCGTTTCTTTCCAGATTTCTGATTTCTCTGAAAACGGATTCCTATGCTTCTGTGCGGTCATTCCGTCTGCAAGACCTACTGTCCCAAGCCCCAGCCCTCCGAAAGGCGACCGTCAACGTCGAAGAAACCACGCTGTCTCACCAGGTACAGAGGGCTTTCGGAACTAAGCTCCGAGAACTGGTCATCACAGGAACTAACCTCCGGACGATCCTTCCGGACGCTTTTGCTGGTCTCACCACCCACGAACTGACCATCCGGATTAGTGGCACGCTCGTCAGCAAATTCCCGGATGGATTGCTCAGATATCTACCGGATGTCCGGTATCTAACTCTGGATCTTAGAAACAATCGTCTAACCAGTATGGGACCGGGAGTGCTGGCTGCTATCACTAGAGATGGACCGGTCACCTACCAGACACAGCATATCACGGGTAAGGAATCGTTTCCATGATTAAATCTTGAATTTTAATTGGTTTTTTGTCCATAATAAGCATCCTAAACAAACTGACAGCTATGAATAACAAACACTTTATTTTTTCCTATTTCAAAGGGGATTGCTGAGCTCCTTTTAGGTTGTTTCTTTTTCATTACAGAATGAAATTCAATGATAAATTGCCCTGAAAGAAAATTTAGAGTTTAAGGATTATCCCTACTTTTTTAACGCAGTATTATGTTCCTCCCATTGGGGTCTCAGGAAGGAATTTGATTCACACGCCGAAACGCCACAAAAAACGTTGTATGAGAGATCCTCTATACCTCGGTAACTACATATATTAAAAATATAACTAATGTCTTATTTTAGGGATAAAGGGTAACAACAGAAGTTACAAAAAAATTTTGAAAATCGGAAAAGAGTCACGCGAGTCAAGTAGTCCTACGCCTTTAACATCAGCGGCTGTTTGAAAAAAAGTCCAGTCATTATTTTTTAAATACTCTGTATCTAACCCGTTTCTTTTCTGAGTTATCACGTTCACGTGCTTACGAACTGACAGCCAAATTGATGAAGGACCCAATTGATTGACTCCAAAATTTGATGAAGGTCAATAATTCTGGTGATAAAAGCCATATCAAATTTCGTCAGTCTGGTTGCTATTGTTTTTGAGTTATCATAAACACCATCGTCAAACACAAGACAGACTTCAAGGCGTCGGATTTCGTCAAAAATTTCATAGATATTCATTTTCGAACAAAATTTTATTGATATTCATTTTCGTCCAAAATTTCATAGATATTCATTTTCATCCGAAATTTCATAGATATTCATTTCGTCCAAAATTTCATCCGTATAGCTGGTTCGAATTGTAGGTTAATGTATCTAGAGTCAGAGAGACATAATGCCAAAAATGAGTTTTTACGGATTCAGGAATGTCTTTGAAGGAAAGGAATATGAATCGATTTTTTTTCAAAATCTCAAGTTCGATCTTTTATTATAATTATTATTGCAAAACTTTCACTTTTTACTCTTCGTATAGTACGAGAGAGGAAAAATATATCAGAAAGTAAAAATGTTTCACACTTATAATGGAAGCATGATAATAATGGAGCGATAATAGGATTAATACTTTTTTTTTAAGAAAAAGAAGTAATTCGCGATATAATACATCGTATATTTTGCTAGACTGACAACGAGCGATTGAAGACGCCTAATAAGAAAAACTTCCTTTTCAACAGAGGGGTAAAATCTCACCCATAACTAAATTAACAATAATTTTATTCTTATGAAACACAGTTGATCGTGTTTTTATATATATGTAGTAAATTAACACTTTCCCAATTTTAAGAACGCTACTCAAAATTTAATTCGTTAAATTATTTCTATTTAAGCACTAGCACACAATTAACTGTCACTTTAACTTGCTGAAATCCAGTTTCAACCGCACTACGTTCTCGGGGATTCCCCTCTTCTACAATATTACTTAATCTCGCTGCGATGGTGCAACTTCCTCTTTTTCAATCATGTAACGCACTAAGCAACTCACGCCGTTCTAGGCGTAATTCTTTACTCTTGGCCATGGCTTTATTATTTCAATAATCTTTTTAAAATCTTTATCATAGAGTACTCACAACTAATTTGATTATGCCTTCCTTCTGAAATAAATTGTTTTGGCCTTAAACGACTGCATATTTTTTGAATTTGGGTAAACACAACATCAAAGGAAATGTTGATACATATATATGTATACATATCTCTATATATAAAAGGCTAATGTACGTGGCACAAGAAAAGAGTTTAATTTCTCTTTTTCCGATGGTAACGATCGTTTTGTTTACAAAATAAAACCTGTAGCATCCTCCATGTTAGGCTAAATTTCATAGGCATAGCCTGCTACTATATTCGTTCGGGTGTAAACCAACTTCTCGGAAAAACTGAGTTTAAGACGTATAGTTCACAATATTTCTTAATGAATTTTTGAATGAAATTATTCAAAAGAGATTAGTTAAAAATGAAGCAGATGGACTTAGGCGAGCCAAAGAACGTCAAAATAGTTCACATTGGAGTAAGTTAAAATCGTGTTAATTCACAAATTGACGTGAACATTATGGAACATTTTTTTGTGAATATTGTAAATTGGGTACTTTTCCGTTATACGCACACCGCTTGGAGTCTTGGCGAATTTTCCTGGAACGCTGAATCGCCAGCTTGGCTGAACTTCTTTGCTGACGATAGTTGATGCTCGCTAGATTTTTGGCGAGCTTAAACGTCAGGAGCTTGAAATCGCCAGTTTGATCTAAAATGCATGGTGTGCGTATAACGTTGCGCAGATTCTCTGCGTGGGATCAGCTAGTATATTAGATTTTTTAACTTTTCTGAATTATAAATATTCATAATACCTTTAGTACAACACTGAATTTAGAAACAATTGGGTTTAGTTTAGTATAATGTCCCGTTTCGAACATTTTCGCTACACGAAAGCTGCTTGGGGAGGAGTTCCGTAATTTGATACACTATGGCCAGATGACGAGGATAACAAGCGAGCACCCTATTTTCTAAACTTTCGGCTGTGTTGCAACAGCATAAATGGAAAAATCCGTATTAAAAATAATCCGTAAATATTTGAATCAAATAATTTTCAAAATGCACCTATCTGTTTAATTGTATTAACGTCCCATTTTGAGCAAGAAGAGGGCTACTTTGGGATTGATCTCATAATTCTAAACCGTTGGCAGATGAAGAATTGACACACAAGCCGGCACCTCCTCTCTAAGCTTCAGAACCATAACAGCGGGAGGGCATTTGATCCTCGAAGTCATATTTAACACGCGCTAAGCCTATATATACGAGCTTAAAAGCAATCAACTAGAAAAATTAGAAAAAATTTAAAAATAGAATCTTAACTTAAACTTAAAACAAGAACAACGAAAAAAACAACAAAATTAATTTTATTTATAAAGAATAAAAGTTATAAAATAAAATTTAGAAAAAAATTAGAGAAAAAGTATACAATGCTGAAGTAGCGCGCAATTTCAGCAGCAAAACAAAAAGCAGAGAACAATATAAATAAAGATATACAAAGATAGCCCAAAAAATAATAAATAAACTCAGAGGTAATCGAATAAAATCAAAACCAAATAAGGAATCCATTCAAGTTCACTTTTTCAAAGGCTAAGAACTATTTGAAATGGATAAAGAATAATAATTGGGAAATTTTTCCGTAAGAATATATATACGGCAGAACTTTGGACAGGTTTCGAGCCTGGAGCCTCCGATTCTGAGGTCGAGGCCCTACCACTTGTCCATCACTACCCAAACACACTACAACCCCGGTTAAGCGAACTAAAGGGTTGGAAGACGTTTCAGGAAACGGTTTCGGTTAAGCCATGACATCTATTACTATTTGATATCTAATTACAGAATGTAATTTTGAAATGTTTTGAGTGTAAATCGAATTCAAATCCCTCTTTGTAGGCTACACTTATGTTCGTTATTAATATTAACCCTCCGCACAGGCACAGGTAAACAATATCGTAATTAATATTGTTAACACCCATTAATTTTAATTTTAGCATTCTAAAATTAACCACTAACCTTGGGAAAGCTTAAAAGAAAAGATTTGGGATATCCTTGCAAAATATTCTCGCCTTCACGATTAATTTCGTGCAGTACAGTACGCGTTTTTTGGATTCGCGATTGCAGAGGCATTTCGGATAATCCTGATTTTTGTTAACCCGAGTTTGGTTAACCGGGATTTAACTGTACTAATAAATTTGGTGATTACTCATGGGAGAGAATGGGCGTCGAGTTAACTTCCTCCTTCTATTTCTTTTCTACAATTCTGAAACAATATCAATGTAAACTGCCAACAGAATTCCACTAAGAATTAAGACAATTTTATAAAGCACCTGAATAAATGATTATGGACCTGATTGCTTTTAATTTTCGAGTTTAAATGTCGTTCGTATTTGATTTCTGAAATCGAAACGATTCATAATTATACTTCATTTTACTCGCTCTCTACTACAAGATTGAATCATAATAGCTTAAATTAATGAATCTCTTAAATCAAATGAGCGTTATGATCAAAAGAGAATAGAAATTTCTATTTTCCCCGCAACATTATTAACTGGTTTTACAAATATTGCTAAGTATACAAATACGAAATATATGGTATGCAATAATAACTTCCAATGGAAGAGGGTGAATAAAATAATTAAATTCATTTGTTGCCATTATATATTATCCAGGATAATTTAAAACCAAAGAAATGAAATGTACGATTTATCAACCATTGTTTTTATGATTTTGACGAGCTTTATTCAACCCGATTAGGAAAATGTTAGCATTTGTGTTTAAGTTTTCCGATTTTACTCGCAGTAATATTTTGTACTCCCATTTAAGAGACTCAATAATTCAATTACATTGCTTAGAAACATTTTCCGAAAGTAATCGCGTTCCTCCAGGGTTGTTTCTAAGGCATTTGTGAACAAAGCAAATTATGCTTAAGTTGACAATCGCGTTTCATTCGCCGCTGGTATGTGCATAGTAAATAACACTGTTACTCTGAAAGTGATTGTGATTAGAAGGAATGTTCAGTATAAAGGTATCTAAACCTGAAAATAAAGGGATATGAGTTGCCATTCATTAATCTAATGATATTGTGTTGTATTTCGCTAAATTGTTTTCGGTTATGTGACCTGGATTTTGCCGAATAAAAGCGCTTGTGTAATTGAATTGGGCTTAGCCGAACAAAGATGGTGTGCTAGTCGATCATGTTTAATAAGCGAAATTTTAATATTCAAAACGATAATTCGATATTCTTTCGTCAATGTGTTGGTTTCTCCATGATCGAAAAATATCATATTTGATATTAATCACATTTTTATATGATATTTATCTTTTCTTTAACTGAATGGATAGAGAAAATCGAAATAAATGTAAGCTTGTTTCTATATTGTTCATACATTTTTTAAGCTAAACCTCATTTATCTCTGGATTTGGTCAAAATTGAGTCAATTTCTACAAGTTGTTCGCTAAAACAAAATTGCATGAGCATGAAAATAATTCTCAGTATGTCAGATTGCTAGTGCTGGCAAGACGTTTTTTAAAATTTTTATGCCAAAATTGCATATCTATATAAATTTTGTACCCAAAGGGAAACACCTGAAAATACATAAACTAGTCATTTTTGGAGAAGAGCATGGGGTCGAAATCATAAATGATGGCCGCTATAGGGAGATCATAATTATAAATTAAGAAAAAAAGCATGCGCCCCAATAAAACATGTAGTTTAAAAATAACCCAGAACATCAAATTTTATGCAAGGGAATGTTATATTTCGCCAAATCCGAAGTTTTTCTGTTACGGGTGCATTTTCCAAAGTTTTCCTTTATCAAACACACAATTTAATGCTAATGATGACGATCGATTGCTATCTGTGCGCAATTGTCACAAACAACTATGTATCTGATGCTCGGGCGGCAAAGGTGCTTTTAAACTAGAGTACAGACAAGCCAAGTTGTACAAACAGGTGCAGTCATTTGAAAAAAATTCAAGAATTTCGTTTAGGTCTGGCGGGGGCTGCAGCACCATATCACCCCCTGGATTCGCCACTGATCTATGTTCAGGTGTCACAAACCACTCATCTTATCAGTCAGCAAAAATGCTTAGAAACTTGGCAATAAAGCTGGTAACTGAAATTTATTCTTATTCTAGGTGGCGTCTTGCTGGAAGAAAATCCATGGAGTTGCAGTTGCGAGTTGCTGTGGTTGGGCCGCTGGTTGAGACGTTGGCTCAGAGAAACATTCCACGTCCACATGCTGAGCGTTGAAGCTTCTCTCTACGTGAACAGCGTGTCCAGAAAGGCCACCTGTACTGTATCTGGCAGCAACATATCCTTGGCCATCATCGACTTGCGAAAGTCAGACGTGGACTGCCACCAAGCGGTGGGAGGGACCTCTCCTCCAGCCCGTATGGACATGTCCTTGCTCACCTTCCTGTCACTGGGAGCCCTTCTCCTTCCCATATCATTCGCATGCTCTGTGTTGTAAAAATATAATTGACATTTCAGTTGTTTGCTGTATCTCTGTTTCTGATGTAACATAAGGCTGGATTGCTGCAGATGCTTACTGTGTGAAAGAGTGAAATACTCGAAATGTAAGTATGTTTCCTAGAATAAAAGGAATTCTTTTGGAGAAATGTGCTTTCTGTGATTTATTCTTTCAAGGAGATGAAATTTTGCTATATGATATGTAGGAAATATTTGCCGCTTTTTTTAAAAACGTTGTACTTTAAAGATATGAAAAAACAGGGTGTCCATAAATTATTGTCCGGGTTCCTTTACCAACTTAAGCTCGGAACCAAAAAATTACAAGTAGATTTCAATTTTTTCGATTCAAAATCTCAAGTAAAGACAAAATAATTAAAGTATTACTATCGTCAAATTTCAACCACGATATTTTGATGAATCTCCAAAGTGTTAGAACTGCCCAACTGCGAAGAAAGCTTTTTCTTACATTTTGTCAGAATGATGTCTGCCTGTGTGTATGTCAACACGATGATTCAAAAACGCAATCAGTTAGATGGATGGATTTGGGTATGCTTTTAAAAATTAAATGGCTCAAAAATCCTTTTCTTAGTATAAAGGACACAGAGGAAAGACTCCTGAAGAATTTGCAATATATATGAAACGTTGTTCCGTTAAGTGAAGTGTAGAGGTAGTTGAAGAAGATTGCAGTCGTTAAATGTCTAATACATTTTATTCCATTTCGAAGATAAGCAAAATCAAATAAGTTATAGAGTACTCAATAATATATTAAGATTAAACGTTTAAAAGATTAGGGGAATATTAAATCCATGGCCAGGAGTGGAGAATTACGCCTTAAAACGGCGTGACTGCTCAATGCGTTACATGATTACGAAAAAAGAAATTACGCAGACGCGGAGAGTTTTTATAATATCAAAAAGGGAAAAGTACCGAAGTTGAGGCTCTAGAAGCGTTGCGACTCTTGCGAGTCTAGTTAGAGTAGAAGTGTTTTTTTATCATAGGATTGAAGTAGAAATAATTAGTTTGTAATTAAAAAATAACTGTCGTTAAAAAGGATTTATTTTAAATATAGGAAAATTTCTAAGTCATTACATATATTTGCTGAAATGCATCAAATCAAAAGTCATGATGTACCGAATGATGTGAACTAAACAATTCCTTACAATAGTAACATATATAACACAAAAATAATAAAATCTTCCGTTTTTCATGGGAGGCATAAATGAAATGAAAGTTCAGATATAAAAGAGTAAAAAGTGAAATCGCACATTACATGGCATCCGTTGTGATTCTCTAGATCATTATAAAGGAGTACCGTCTCATTATTCTGATTTTATATCTGCGTATATTAAATTAACACAGGTAATTAACTGCATGTCAGTGGTTAAACCACCCATACACTTGGTTATCAGAACAGTGGGAGACGTTAACATTTCGCTGCAGTTTAATTAACTACGCTGCGTTTGATAAACATCGTTTTAAAACCTTCTCTTTTAGAACTTTTAACCTAACATTTTTATCGGTCAAAATGTCTCAATTTAATCTGTTCAAGTTTTTCAATGATATTGGCATTTTTAATGAAAATGAACTTGAACTAATAAGTCAAACTTTTACGGATCGGATTCCTCATTTGAAGTGAGATTCTGCCTACGTGTGAAGCGTTCACGGTATATTGTTTTTAACTCAAAAACGAAGATTTCGACCAAAATATAGTTCATGCGCAGCTTGTTCTATTAAAGAGCCTTGAACAAAGTAAATTCCATTGAACCAAACAAACTAAATCGGTTATACTATGTTAAAAGAACTTTTAATTCTCAGCAGCAGTGGCGAATCCAGGGGGGTGGCTATCGGGCTGCAGCCTCCCCAGAGCTAAATCAAAATTCTAAATGTTATTTAAAATCACTACAATTGTTTGTTCTTAATTTTCATTTTAAAATACTAATAAAAACGTGTCAACATTGCTTTCTGGCATGACAGGCTCTAGAATTTTCCTACTTTTCTAGTCATTCCACTTGTACTTGTAGCGTTGACGTGGTCGAGGACATTTTTTGACTAGTTACTTCACTGCATTTTTATAAAATTATCGAAAGTATTGTAGTGTTTTTTTTATTTTTATTGTCAGGTTAGTAAAGTCTGTAAAGTTAAAGTTTTTGGTTTACATAAGCCATGAGGTTTGAGATTCGTCACGAGGATACAAAATTTTTATACCCCCCCCCTCCTACCGACCCAAATCCTGGATTCGCCACTGCTCAGCAGTAATAATTCAGTAGGAAGCTCTGCAAAACTGAACCATCTCCAATGCGTTGCCCAAATACCTCGACTTAACGCAAGTTCAAAATTACACTGTTACAGATT
>BGPR01001090.1:288564-304252 GCA_013235015.1 Araneus ventricosus | reverse complement strand
CGTAAGACAAATATCGTATTGCCACACTAAAAAATTTTAGAAAGAAACCTTTAGAAATAACTAAATATTTTTTGTAACAAATATTACAGTGTATTAAGGAAATTGTGAATTGTGAATCCCAACACAAAGTTTCAGAATTCTAATAATGAATAAGTCGACAATTATTGTAATGGGAATGTTTAGTACTTTGAATAATGAACACATTACAGATAAATTCTAAATGTCATTTGATTTAAATTTGATACGTTTCGTTAAATATAACTGCAAATTATTCATGAAATATTAATATGCATAATGAATATACATAATGAATAATTCTTATAAAACCACTTAACAGTGAATTACGCATATCGTTATAGTTGGATTTGCAGTAATCCGAAATCCTTTCTCTAGTAATTGGCGAACAACGTATTGAAAAATAATTATTGAAGTATGAATATCAGCCAAACGTCTCATTTCAATTCGGTCCGGAAATATTCATTTTAAGTTCGAGTAGTTTCCTTCCGTCGATCGTTTAAGAGTGAATGAAACTTAACCATCCGTGTCTCATTTGATTTGTTATTTCGTCGTTTGATTTGTTGAAATGTGAAAGTCTGGTTTCTGATACAACTCAGTTAAGATCCAAGACAATCACACTCTTAACGTTAATTAAAAGTTATCCAACAAGCATTCTAATAAATTTTCAATTGGAATTTTTTTATTGTTCCCCATTTTTTTGTCAAAAACATCCATTTTTCAAAATTTACGAAATTTCTTTTTATCCTTAGATGACATCTTATTATTACTAAGGTTACCAACCGACTCATTTTTTAATTTATTGTCCTCCCTCATAAAGTGTCCTCCTTTTCAATACTTGGAATGAGAAGACTGAAAAATTCTTTATTAATTTAATTATTAATTTATTATTTAATTTATTATTATTTATTTATTTATTATTTAGTTATTTATTTATTTTAATATTTAAATTCTGAAAAATTAATACAATGGAAAAATAAACACAGTGGAATTGATAGAAGATAGGTGGAAATATTCAGCCATTTCAAAAAAGAACATATTCCATGCGAAAATGTATGTATTCTTGTTCAGTGTTTGTTGTGCTGTCATGGAATTTATTCACTAGTTGTAGGGGAATTTCCAATTGCTAACGATTTTTGGACATGTGAGAAATCGAGAATGAATATTGACACTCTAGCTGAAACTCTTGCCGTAAAATTCAATATGAAGGTTATTTCTTGATCAGATATTTCCAATATATTGTTTGAAGGTTATAAATTGGCAAAAAATATTCATTCTATGGAAAAGTAATCATTTAAATAATAATGAGTAGACTTGTAAGCATAAATACAATTTAAAATGTTACAAATGTTTTTATTACGCATTTATCATATTGTAGTGTATTACTGTTGCAATAAACAAAATGTTTCTTTTATTTACGATATTTTTTCTTTCTATTTATTTGTGTCCGCCTTTTCAATGTAAAAAAGTTGGTCACCTTATTATTACGTATATAAAAATGGCCGAAAATCCGTACCAAGCGAGAACTATCAGTCATAACGATTAAGAAAATGATTGGAATAAAAATTTTGAATATTTCTGCAGGACAAAAAGATTTGTCACGTAAATATGATGTTTTATTTTAAGTTATTTTGCATAAAAAGGGACGAAAAAAATCAGCATTTAATAACCTTTAACGAAACATCATTCAGAATATAGACACATACGTTAAGTCAGTGATTCTCAAGCTGTGAAACCTAGAAAAATGGCAGAAGCTTCGAAAAAGTTATCAAAAGGAAAAATATGAAATTATCTATTAATGCAAGATAAAAATTCACAATTAAAAAATAAAAATTGTTAAGTATCATCAAAGGTATTTTATTATAATTTATCTAAAATTCTAAAATACATTAGAAGGATAGCAAAATTCATCAAAAAGGAGACGAGATCAAAAGATGGGCCCCAAATGCTAAAAGAATGAGAACTTCTGCCTTAAATGAAGATAAATTTATTCAAAACAGTTTTTAAAAAAACACTTTTGTCCGTGCATTTAGTATAACTATAAAGTTGATTTTTTGAAAATTATTGTAAATATTATAGAAAATTGAAATCAATTTTTCTCAAATCAATTGCCAGGTGTCGCCATTAGAATAAAATCAAAATTTAATTGAACTATCGATTAACTTATAGTTAAGTTATGAAAATATTAAAATAGAATATTGTCACCGAAAACACACAAATGTAGTAAATTTCGAAACTCTAGTACACAAAGAAATGAATGAAAAACCGATTACGAAATTCCATTATTACAAACATGAAACAAGTCCAATTAATTATAAGTATATAAAACGTATAATTGAAAGGAAATCGGCATATTTTCTAAAAATATCTCCGAATAAGGCTTGATACCTTAACACGACGAAAAGAGCGAAATGCTGTAGTTGTCAGTCTGGGCTTCATTTAATGTTTTAGAATTAGGAATTAATCATCAAGTACCGACTCCGAATATGCATAATGAATAATTCTTTCCATACAAAAACACTTGACAACGAATTAAGCGCACCGTTTCAATTAAAATCCTAAATCGACAAGTGCTGCAATCCGAAATCCTTGCTTTATTGATTGGCTAAAACAAACAACGTATCGGAAAATAATTATTGAAGTATAAATATCCCCTAATTATCTCATTTCAATTTCGAGTATTTCCCGTCATTCACTTCAATCGCCAAATCGGAATGAAAACTTAACCATCCATGCCGCATTTGATTTGTTAATGTTGTTTCAGAAACGGGAGAAACAAATTTATTACGATCCTTCCTCGGAAAATATTTAGTTAAAACCATGTAGTAAGTTTCGCAGCGATTTATTGATTTGTGTCAGCTTGGCGACTGCGCTTGGCGAGATTTCGTGTTCCACTTCATGGCAACCCTAATTCTTTCCGTTTATTTTCAATGTAGCCTCGAGCCCGGACCACGGCGGAAACCCGGATCTGTCCGCCAATCCTCCGCCAGCTTCATCGCCGCATTTCAGGCCTACGATGCAAAGTCCTGGTCCTCCATACCAAAGTGAGTATTTTTACAATTATTCAAAATAAATGTATTTTTTTATTAGCGAGAAATGGCATCGTTCGTGAAATCGTCTGCTGCGAATAAAATATTCCATGTGTGAAATTCCGCTGATGCGTTCGCCCGCATATGTTAGCAGCGCCATCTATACTCCGATGTTTTGACTGGCGCGAAGTTGTTGGAATAAAATGAATTAATGCGCATTTTTGAGTTTTTGTTATGGTTTTACAACGGCGTGCGGGGTTAAGTTGGGAGGTTTCGTTTTCAATGAAGCATGGTTTTTCCGCTCACGGCCCTTCGGGGCGGAAAAAATTGCGCCAGGTTTGCTTCCTTCACAATGAATTTATAATTTCTAAATTTTTTATTTTATTTTGTTTTAATAAAATATTGAATTGGGACGAAAAAGAAAGATTATTTTTCATATTATTTTCAGTTGTTTTATATAGCATTTCCGACGCTGTTGTCAACACTTTTTCCGAACTGTTAGAGACAAATCGAACGCGATCAATAGAGTCAAGTCGCAGTTTTGCGCATGCTTGGAAATAATTCGTTATTCTGTATAAAACGATAAAACTACATATAAATACATTGTACTGACATGTCTGACGAAAGATTAAATCTGTTCGTCTCTTTCTATTGTTTATCACACATATTAAAATAAATTCAATTTTGGTAATATTGAATTTGTGTGATGAAAAAGAATTGTGAAAAAAGGAATTCCCAAATCAATGCTTAGAATAAAAGCCTCAAATGAATTTGAACTATTAATTTGATAGAAAACTATTCTTTTTTGTTTTCCTTATTTGTAAAATATTAAATTAAAATTACATCCTTAAATTAAAGTAAGCAAATTGAATACTCTTTTAATTACAACGTTAACTTTGTGTGAATAGTTTTCCGTCACACGACAGTGCTCGTGCTGATATTTATAGTAAGCAGTAAAAATAGAATCATAGTAAATTATTTCATATACTTGTCGTTTTATAATTGAAAAAGAATTAACTTAGAATAAATTAAATACACGTATTTTGAAAATTCGTTTTTCAAATGACATTGTTGAAACATCAGAAGATATAAAAAAAGAAGGAATCGTTTTAATATCCTTAGAAAATAAAAAGATTTGTCATATGTACTTCTTTTTATTCTATTTTATAAATTGATATCATTAAGATATTTCTGTCATTTTTCCTACTCTGTTACAGAAATTCTTATCAGTTTCAACTTATTTCTTTTTTACAACAAAATTCAAATGATTTATCATATCTTTTGCTCAAAACATTTCTGTTAATGTTAATAAAATGAGCAGTTATGGTTAAAGTTTAAAAGCTCAATTTCTTTTATATATTGAATCGTAATGTTTTTTAGCACATCGAATTTAACTTTTGGCATTTAAAGTTAAAAGGAATATTAACCATTCTTTTAACATAAGAGTAAACGTAAAGCATTTACTTTTTGATTATCGTTCGAAGAAAATATACCTGTAAATCTCGTTGCAGTGCTTTCAAAAAAATTTATTAATATTTTTACGCTACTCACTTTCGACACATACTTATGGACGAGTTTTCTGGTTTGTTTACCCTACATTAAAAACCTTGACTTTATCTGCTTATATGTTGGACTTCCGTTTCTAAGATTCATTGACTTAGCATTACACCGGAAATACTTATTGCAGGCATGTAAACAAACCTGAAAACTCGTTCATAAAATCAATCTTTTAAGACCTGACATTTAATAGGATAGTGAATTCGTGAACGCTTTCAAAGCAAAAAAGCCATTCGAAAATAATCTTTATTCGTAACTTTCTTACATCATTCATTAAGCTTAATTCTTTGATTGTATTCTTCAAATCTTGAAATAATTTACACTTGATCTTGAATAACTTTATTTTTAAATATCATACATATTTTATTATCATTTATTAAATAATGCTAGTTTTTATTACACAACAGTTTCGTAGAATAACCTAAAGCTTGTTATGAGATAAGTATTAATTATTATACTATAAGAAAATTTCGACTAACAGAAGATGAGATATTATTTAACTGGCCAACGTTTTAAGCTTTCACCCGATTATTGCGATAAATTATAAATTTTTTTACCTTTGTACTTGAAGTACTTTAAAAATTTGTTGAAGTCATTGAATACGAATGATGCTTCTAAATCATTGATTTTTTTCAGATTTAAACAAATTAATAAAATTATTAAAGGAATTTCTTGGTGAGCAGTTTTCAAATATTTATTTGAAAAATATTATTAATTTTTTTCCAATTTCAAGCAGATTAATAAAAACATAAATAAGATCTTGTGGCAAATCGTTTCATTTATGAATATAAATATTGCAATATTACTTTAAAAATATTCATTATTTCCAAATTCAAACAGATAGATAACATAAAATACATCTTTTGTCTGTAAATGCTGGTTTATAAACTGATTGTAAGAATAATGTGAGAGCAAGAAATGCCTGTAAAATAAACTGCGTCATTATTTTAGAAAGCTCACTTATGATCTATTGCGTCTTGTTATGAGGATAACTAAGGGAAAGCTATAATCCATTTAGAGCTATTTTTAAGAATCATAACTATTCTTTTGTTTTAAATGAAAATGAAAATCTGAATATGCAAATAAAATACTGTGTAATTTCTTTAAGACTTAAACAGTAAACAAACAAAAAAAACCTGGATATTTGTATCTGATAGACAAAACAAAAAACATGAAGTATGTCACTTATAATCATTCATCATTATGAGCATTTACCAGTTTATTTTTCTTTGAAATTACATTCATAATGACATTCTTTTTCTACGACGTCATTCTGAAATCATTCTAGTAATACTAAAACAATTTTTAGCATAAAATGTATTTCGTAGATGGGTTAACTGACTGAAGTATAACATGAAGTGTAAGAATGTAACTTTATGGAAGATACCATAATAATGCAGTTTAAATTCTAAAAATCATTGCAGAGTCGAAAGCAAATGGATAATTTTTTTAAAAAAATAGTGTATGCTAGATACTTGTCCTGCCAATGATCGTGATAAATTGTTCTTAAATGATTCATTGCTAATTGAACAGGAATGAATTATAAACAAGATTGCTAAGTGAATATTTTTTCTAAAAATATACGATATAGCTTTCAGTGTTCTTTTTGGCGATTATTGTTATGAGTGAAGAATTTGTGTATAAGAAAAGAAATATATGTTAAAAGGAATCATCAAAGAATATTGCCATGAATGTAATCTTATGAGAGTTGAAAAGCGTAAAATCATCAAGTATTCATTATTATAATGGGTAATCAGCTAATTGCAACATATGTGTTTATTGTTTTGTGTATCAGATCGTGCGAGGAATTTATGTATAAGGAAAGAAACATATATTAAAATGAATCGAAAAAGAATATCGCCATGAATGTAATCTTATGAGAAAAACAAAACAAAAAAATCATCGAGTGCTCATTATTATGAAGGGTAATCCAATACATACAAAATATTATGTGTCTTTTGTTTTGTGTATCAAATGCATAGATATTTTTTGTGAAAAATGAAAAAAAAAATGTCACGCGCAAACATAACGTTGTTTTGAGTAGATGGTCGATGGCGTCTACAAAATTGGTGACCAACAAATAAATGTTTGTAAAGTCTGCAAACTAGCTGTACATGAGTGTGCCTGCAAAGCAGCCGTTTGGGGGAAAGTGGAGACCTGTTTTTAATTTGGCATTTTTATGCTAATTTTATTAAAGAGAAGTAACAGCAAGTGTAATAGGGTTAGGATAAAATAGTATATCATATAAGTCAACATGGAAATTGTTACTTTGGGAATGCTCCTCCATCAGATGTATTCAGTTATATTCAGATATACTTCTCATAGAGGTAATACAAAATTAAGGGAAAGTGTTATTCTTTACTAATTTTGGTACTGACTAAATGATGATTGATAACTTGCTGAGACTAATTTCAATTTCGATGATCGATCACCACTTCATCGTACATTTCACTGTATATTTAAAATTATCACATGGATGTGCATAACATAGTTACTAATTCTTAATGAATCATGTTTCAATTTCGATTATCGATCACCACTTCATCGTAGATTTCACTTTATAATGTATATTTAAAATGATCACATGGTGCATAACATGGTTACCAATTCTTAATGAATCATACTCAAATCAATTTCATACCAAATGAAACGCCCACTATAAACCACACTGGAACACGCTCATCTGGAATTTGCTTCTGATAATTTCAATTTTTTTAGTTGGTATTGTTGTTTATTACTTAAAAGTCTTTACTACACTACATTACTCTAAAGAATGCCTGAAATATCTAAGATATTTTACTGTATTGATGAACATGCAAAGTTTGACGAACATCACTTTAATTGTGCTTGTTTAAAATAATATAAAACTTAATTTTATTCAACTTTATTTTTACGTTAGCCACAATATTTATATACGCTAAAATTTATATAATTTATTTTTCCTACTCTTTGATAGAAAAGAACAAAAATATTATGATAATTATTTCAAAATTTCCGATTGTAAGGCTTATTTAAATACTGAAATTAAGGTATATTTCCATGAAAAGATTTAACCTGGACTCGGATGTCAAAATGTAGCGCTTTGAAATACGTGGGCTGTATATATTTGCAATTAAAAATTAATAAACCACGAAAGACATAAAATTTATATTATTGTGCCTTAAATCGGTAAGTTAAAATAGTGAATAATTCCATTTTGTTACAATTTCGAATATTTGACTTAAAATTTATTTTTATTATGTTGAATTTAGTAACCGACTGCAATTGTGAAACTTTAATTGCAATATTTTGAAATAATAGAAATGATATGTAGTGTAAATCCTATTTCTGTTGCTTCTTTATTATTATTAAAAGTATTCGTAAAGTACATAACTTTTCTGTTGGAATTAATAAACTTGACTCATTTAGAAATTATGTATTTTGTAATACTTAAAAACTGTAGATTTCGACAGAGGTAAGCAATATTTGCATAAAATCAATTAACTATGATGGTTTCATTAAATTATATAATCATATTCAAATATTTGTTCTTAAATGTTACTGTTTTAAATTGATAGAAATGCGTAGGTTTAACCATATAAAGCATTACTTTATGAATTTTAAAGTACTGTTCGAATTTGAAATATTATTCATTCTATTAATTATAATAAATCTGGATAGAATTATGTGACTTTATACAGCGTAAGTTGGCTTGCATTCAAAATTATTAATAATTAATTAATTATAAAAGGTCTTAACTTTTGAATGAAGCAGTCCGTATACTAAAACCTGTCAAACACCAGGGTGTCAATATTTATAATGTAAAATTTATCTGTCGAATAGAAATTTTAAGGTACTGATACAATTTTTTCTGATGAAATAAAATCATATAATGTAGAATTGAATTACTTTATTGGTAAAAATTTTGGTAGATATTGCTGGATGACTTAAGCTTTATTAATTTAGAAATATTACACCAAAGGAAATTAAAATGTTTCGTAAAATTAAACCTCAAAAGAAAATCACCAAGTTATTTTCTAGCTAATTATAAAATTTCACTTTCATTTCTAAAATAAAAACTGATTTCAAAAAGCTGGTATAAAAAAATACAAAGAACATTTTTGAACCGATTTTACAAGAAATATTTTATTGTAATATATTAATTTAATTAACAGTATGTAATATAGTTTTATACATAATTTGATATGAAGTAATTTCAGGAAGCTAAATGTTTAACCAATTAATTGCAGTATTCAGTGTTTTCATTTTTCCCAGATGATTTTTTTTCTGTAATAAATTAATAGACGAGTTTTTTGGTTTGTTTACTTACATTAAAAACCTTGACTTTTATCTGCTTGTGTGCTGGAATTCCGCTTTGAAGATACATTGACTTTGCATTACACCGGAAATACGTATTACAGGCAGTAGACAAACCAGAAAACTCGTCTATTCTGGAAAATGAGACGCGAATTTCGAAAATATCGTTCTCTCTGTAAAATTTAAAACAAATCTTAAAAGTATATCAGGATTAAATAACGAATCAAGCAAAAAAATGAAATCTCTTGCAAAATATTTCTACGAACAGTTGGAAAACAAAATAACAACGAAATTCATCTCCTCCTCTTTACAAGCAACAAAAGAAACTTATTTCGTTACAAATTCCGCCATTTTTGTTTGTTGAAGAATTTTAGAGGAGAATAAATCTAAAAATAAACAGTATTTCATTACCGGGAAGATGCTAAATATATGCCAAAACTTTAATCTATGGAGTACAAAGGCATTTATTCCAATGTAATTGAATTAGAAAAATGATCTTATAATGCAGAAAACGTATCGTAATTGAAGACGAATAAAATAATAAAAACGTTAATCAGAAATCCAAATCGAAAGAAAAACATTTAGTAATAATTCATCTCCGGAAATGAGGAGGAATATTTCGTTCCGATTTAATATCTGCTTTGAAACAAATAAATATTCGAGCAGATGGAAAATATTATTTAACCATCTCGATTTCGATATCGTCCAATTGTGCATTGTTGCCAGTATTTCTTTGTAATTTAATGGCGGTAAAGAAATGGAGTGCTACCGATTTAATTTAGCGGCTGTTGGCGATATTTTTTATTATTATTTTGAGAGGTTTTTCAGGTGTAAATTTAGATTAAATCGGAGATAAAAGAATATTATAACAATGACAGTTATTTGAAGTTTTTAAATATTTTTTATGTAAAAATTATTAGATATAAAATGGAAAGTACGAAAGATTATAATCCAAAGAAAATAAATTTTCTGATTTATTAATTGAGATAACAGCTGGTTGACTAAAAATAAAGAATATTTAAATATGAGGTTGAAAAATTACTATTTATAAAATATGAGGATAGAAATAGAAAACTAAATCTAGAAATCATGATTTAATTTTGTGTTATTCGAAATCAGGGTAAATCTGGGACGTTATTTTCAAGCCGAGAGCAGCTGTCAATTATTGGGACAGTCCAGCTAGTCCGAGGTATCTGGTCACTTTATACATATAGTGGAAGTTTAGAAGGAGAGTTCTGCAGAAGCTAACTTTTTAAACAATTAAATCTAGTTAATTTTATTAAAAAGTTCAATATAAACTATTTTCTTTTAAGTAAATGTTGGAAAATCCGGGACATTTCTTGGTGAAGGAATTAAAAGAAGGTATTGACCTGGATATTTTGAAGGACTTTAAATTACATAATTTCACGTAGGTGAAAACTAATTCTTCGAATTTAAATTTAAGGATCGCTGCCTGGTGATTTTCTACGAATTGAGTAATTTTTGTATGTGTGAATTTAAAACTTGGCGATTGAAAACAGAAAAAAAATCGTCTGCCGGAAATTGCGCGAATTTAAATTCGAGGACCGCTGCTTGGCGATTTTCTGCGAATGGAGTGAAATTTTTTGAAGTGTGAATTTAAAGCTTGGCGATTGAAACCGAAAAGAGATCGTCTGCCGAAAAAGCAACCCTGCGAATCGGCTCGTGCCAAGCAAAACGACTTACTTAATCTGCGGGTGGGGAGGAGAGAAGGCAACTTGATGAATTACTAAAAGTATCTCATTAATAAAAATGAATCTGGCTCTGGCTCGCGTTCTCGCTTGACAATTTTAAGAGGCAGCGATGAAAGATAAGGAATTGCATGATGATTAAACGATTTTAAAACGACGCTACCGCTAATTGTATGCGATGGATGCAGACAAATTATTTTATTGGAACTTAACGTGTTTACTGGGTTGAAAACGGAGGAACTCCCGGATATTAACGCACGCTCGTTTGAATTCGAATGTTTTATTCGAGGAGGTGTTTACATGGATTTGGTTTTCAATCGATTTAATTGGTTGCGCTCGCGGAGAAAATGTTTGTTTAATAATCATTCTCTTCGGGATTTTTTATTATTTATTTATAGCGGAATCAGTTAATATGTTACAGTTAACTAAAAATTAATTCTGTCTTGATTTAAATTGGATTGTTGAGTTGTATTTAACGAACAATTTGGAAATTGAAATTGGAACTGAAGTGGATTTATATATTTTCTTGGATTGTTGAGTTGTATTTAACGAATAATTTGGAAATTGAAATTGGAACTGAAGTGGATTTATATATTTTCAAATGGATATTAAATTTTGTTCTGTTACTGAATTGCATTGGATATTATTCTTCTATAAAGTTAACGTACAGAAGTTTTTTTTCTTACTTAACCTATTGTCAAAACTTTGAAATTAATCATGCAAGTTAATTAAATTCCTGTAAGACTTTTATATAAAAAGCACACAAAATTATTTTAAGAAAAACGTTGCCATTAAATGTTAAAATCTTTTACGGTCATTATAAAAATGAACTATTCAATTTTCTATATCTGAGAAAACTATTTTATTTAATAATATAATTTTTAGGAATACATTTCACCAAGTGTTGTGTATGATATGTGCTCTAAGATTCTATGCAATGTTTTGAGACTATTTTGCCCTCGGCGTTTTTCCAAATCAAATATTATTCTACCTTTTTTTAAATTTATTAATGTTTCCTTTTTCATGGTGTTGAAAATTTTTCAGAGACATTTTTAAAAAAATCCTTTAAGCAGTTTTAAGTTATTTAACTTTTCATCATTTTAGGAGCATTTGTAAAATTGCAAATAATTCTTGCTAGAGCTGGATTGGGGGGGGGGGCCAGGGCTGGGGGACCTATGGGCCGCGATAGCATTTGAGGTCGTGTAGAATATAACCATTTCATTTGGGGGTCGAATATAATTTCACAGCTTCATCTTTCAAATTCTTTAAAATTTGTGAACTAGACTTGTGTAGGAAACCAACTTGACATGAAGCATTTCAATCAAATTTGCTGCATAATTAATTTAAATTCATTTTATTTATTGTGAACTAATGCTACATTTTCTTTCTTTTTTTATTTTTCAATATTGGTGTCGTGTAATTTTTTTTCATGCGGAAAGAGATCGCGAGTGAAAAAAATTTTAACCCGTGTACTAGGTAAAATAAATCTCTAACATGACAGTTATTTCAAAATAATATGTGAGAATGAAATAATTTTTTTTTTATTGCACAGGACTATTATTTCGTTTTTATTTTATATTGTTATCCTTCACTGTATATATGCGAAAGGTGCTTATATTGTGTAAAAGTGATTGTTTAGGTTGCATTATATGAACAGTTCCATTTCTTTTAAATTCTAAAATAGGTGAAAGTTAAAATAAAGTTAATTGATTCTCAGTGATACACATAAAATACGTCGCAATTTGATTTTGCAAGCCACAGCTCGTGTTTCATGAGGGAAAAGGACATGACAACATAGCGTTAAACAACATACAACGGTGTTAGATTACTTTTGCAGTTACCTTTTCATGTGAATACGACGTTACGGAAATTGGTTCCATTGGTTGTCGTCATACTCCCGGCTGTATTGCAACAAAAACATCCACCTAGGTCAGAGACACTATTCTCAAGTAACCTTGGGTCAGAGGATCCCAACCTTCTTTCACTCGCGTACCCCTTGATTAATCTATTTTATTTTTGAGTACCCCCTTCTGTTATATACCCTCAAACCATTCCTCCGCACAAAAAAAGTTTTTATTAATAACGCTAAGGCCTTAACCCTTTGTGGCGCAAAGCATTAAATTTTTTGAAATATGATAAGAAAACATCATGAATGGGTTTAGTTTATTGTCTAGACATAGAATCTACAAAAAATTGTTTTTTTAAAAACTTACTTCATTACGAGGGGGGGGGTCGTTCCCCTTTGGGGTCACTCTCCTCATATGAGAACCCCCGTAGATACAGCCACCTTGATGCACTCAAAAAATATTGTTGAATCTTACAGAAAATCATAAATTAAAACTTCGAGAATATTGGAGGAAAATTTTCGAGTTAATTTGCTAAAATTGTAAACGTCCAGAACTGAAAAAAATGTCTTATCTTTGAGTTAAGGAATTTTCCCAAACTTTATCTCTGTTAATTCCTATTCCGAAACGAAATTTCATGAGACTTCTACATACATTCTAAAAGGAGTACTATTAGCCCGATCCTAAACCTATTATTTCCCATTTATAGTTGAATTTAACGGCTGAGAAGCGAATGAAATTAGGTGTGCCATCAGCTGGCACACTGCGCCGCAAAGGGTTAAGGGGTTATCTTAAGAGTCAAATGTCTCTAATGGACTTAATGAAATTTGTGGGATTGATTTTTGACTTTACATTTATTCCATGTTTTAAAATAGCATTACTTCAACGTCGGAATAAATTGAAACAGCATTCAAATAATTTCGTATTAATTTATGATGAGAGCTAACATTTAATTACTCAATTACTAGAAATTAATCTACTTCTTCCTTTTTCTTATTTCGTGACTAGGCTTTCGGACGCTTGCAATTTTCACTTTCATTTTTCATACGAACTTGAGAAAACGAAACGCTAGAATATTCTTATGCTTTGTGTTTTCCTCCAGTATCAAGATCACTTTCGCGTACCCCCAAGGGTAAGCGTACCACAGGTTCTTTGGCCTTAGCCCCCCCCCCCCTTCATTATCAAAATTTAATTTCTATATGATAGCAGTTTGCTCAGAAGATTGTTTTAAGCCATAAGAAATTTAAAATTTCACCGTTAATTTAATTTAGTCGGCCATTAAAAGCGTACGCGGTACCTTTTAAATCTGACTTTAATATAAAAATAAATTTTAATTTTAAAAAGTTTTATTAGTGTACTAAACAGAAGACATCTATTTTTTTCTCAAACTCCCTACCAGGTGGCGCAATTGGTACGAAATCAAAATTTAATCTAATTCATGATTAGCTGCAAGTTAATTAAGTTCTGAAAATATTAAAATAATGTATTGCCATCGAGAATACACTAGTGTACAAAATTTCTATCCTCTAGTCTAGCACACCGGAAGTGAGCGAAAAATCGGTCACAAAATTCCATCTTTATAAACAGGAAAGAATTCAAATTAAATAAAAGTATTTAATTAATTCTACCTTTTCGTTCCAAAGTCAACCAATTTTGTAGAAACTGCAATTGGTTGTATTTTAACTATACCACAACTATTCGAGCAAACATGACAAAAACTGGATTCATTGTTCGACCCATAGCTTGACCATAATGTCTAAAAATCAAATGTATTTGGGGCTTTTTTAGTGTTATTTAACGTTCTCATTTGATTATTTTAAATTATTAATTATTTTATAATTGTTTTTCTACATTATAAAGCTGCTGCTTCGCTGTGTTTCTTCTCACTTGTAATAAAAAAAACTCAGAGAGGTCTGAAATATCGAAATTCAGCGAAATCCCCTTGGTCGAGAATTTTTTAGCTATTGCAATACTTTCCCTAAATACATTTTTTGTATGAGAAAGTAAAAATTCTAATTCATCTGAAATGTATTTATGAAAATAAAATCTTAAATTGGATTATTTTAAATTAATTATTTTATAATTGTTTTCTACATTATAAAGCTGAAACTTCGCTGTGTTTCTCCTCACTTGCAATAAAAAAAAAAACCCTCAGAGAGATCTAAAACATCGAAATTCGTCGAAATCACGCGATCGAATTTTTTAGCGATTGCAATACTTTCCTTCAATACATTTTGTGTATGAGAAAGTAAAAATTCTAATTCATCTGAAATGTATTTATGAAAATAAAATCTTAACTTGAATACATATTTTAATAATATAATACATATATAATACATCTTATTTTTTTATTTCTTAATATCAATACATATTTTATGACCAAGGAAATATTCGTTTCTAACTAGGAAGACGGAAAAAAAATCATATTAGACGTTTAAATGATGACTTAATTAGATTATATTATTTTATTAATCGTAAATGTGACTGGAGTAAAGATGTAAAATAAAATACAATAAACTGTATTTATAATGTTAGATATACAAAATATATAAAAAAATATTAATTAGTTATGTTCACATCTTAATGTTACCATCAATTCTTCTGTAATTGGAAGGAAGAAATATAAAAAGCGCAAGCGATCTGAATCGTTTTATTATTATTTTTTCTTTTTCCTTATTTGGCAGCTTCTGTAAATCATTCTAAATATCAACTCTAGCTTATTAAATGAGATTGTTCAATTAATCGAAAATATTTAGGAGAATAGAAATATAAAAATGAAACAAAGGAACGCATCTATAGTGTTGCATGTTCAAAATATGTAGGAGAATAATATGTTGTTACGATAAAGTTCTGTGTAATTGTTAAAAACAAACATCGGAAGCTGAAAACGATCTGCTTCGTACTTATTCCAATTTTTTTCTCTCTCCGTTTTGGCAACGGTTGTAAATATCATTCCAAACACCAAATCTAGCAAGCGGCCGGAACAGAATTCTGAATTATGATACATCAAGTGCAAAAGCCGAAAGGCTTTTCAGAAGAGGACGTCGCGTACCGAAAAACATAATGAGCTCCCAGCAGGTGGCATTGCGCTCATTTACATCGCAGAAAAGTCGCTTTATTCATCGGACGCGGAATGGCAACGATGGATGGCGGCTCGTCCCCTTGGCAACCACTCGGCTTTTCTGACGTCATGCGCGTGGGGATTTTTCGTCATTTTTAATAGGGGAAAGAGAGAGAG
>BGPR01001090.1:271083-288554 GCA_013235015.1 Araneus ventricosus | reverse complement strand
TAAAACGTGGAGATTCGTCAAAATCTCGAGTTCGAATTTTTTGACGATTACAATACTTTCTCTTTCGTATACGAGAAATTAAAAAAAAAAAATGGTTTTCAGTTAAAACCGATAGGCTTTATCCATCCCTAGTTCCGTCTTATCCATTGGGTGTAACCCAGGGGCGTCGATGATTCAAAGGCGCCTGCAAATTTACTACACTGTCTTTATTTTAATTTTGAACTGGAAAATTTATTTCCATAAATTTTAAATGTATTAAAAGTCAAAAATGGTTAGGGCTTTTGGCGGTTAGCCCAAGGTCCAGTTCATTTTGTGTGTTCTCAGTGGCGGCTTGGGGATTATCTACGTGGGGGTGCTGTAACTTACTTTCTTACGTCTATGACGATTTCTGGATTGTTTGCACTTTTTTTAATTAATTTTAAATAATTTAATAAATCATAAATAAAAATTATCAGATTTTTACTTGATAAAGATGATTTCCATTAATGAAATTTTAATTTAGAAATTACTATTTTATATTTAATTCTAATTAAAAATTTATCTTTAAAATATATTTTCACAATTATTTTTCCTTTCGCTTATAAGGATTTATATAACTGCGGCTAAACATTATAAATATTCATGAAGTGTAAAGTAAATATAAATACGCATGTTGTGAAATTATAGATTAAGAAAAATTTTATACTCTAACTAAAATGTAAAAGATAATATTATTTAACGAAATTTACAAACGCTACTTAAATATGAAATCTACTCTTATGTTTTTATTTCGAGCGAAAAGATCAATAACTTTTTCTTTGACAATACAATATTTTTTGAATTAATCTTTTGATTTAAAATCAGTTATTTCTGCACTTCCTTATTCATTTTCAAGTTTTGATTTCGCGGAAAAAAACGTTTAAAACACAATTTCCCTCTCGCTAGGGTGCTACTGGGATTACAGTTCCCGTGTCAGTTAAATGCCTTACTGCGAAAAAGGAAGTTTTGAGATAACATTGCAAATGCGCATGCTCAAGTAGAGGCAATCGTAACAAAGGGATTTTAAGGGGGAAAAGCTTTCTGAGAAGACAGCGGATAGGGAAAATTCCACTTGATTTTTCTGTACTTTCTCGCATACGAAGTATACAAAGAGAAAGTATTGTAAAAGTCAGAACATTCGAACTCGAGATTTTGATGAATCTCCCCGAGTCCGGAAAACACAATTTTGGAATTATGTCTGTTTGTGAACACCATGACTCGAAAGCTATTAAAACTAGCTACGGGGATTAAATTTGGTATGTGGTCTTTACACATAATTTGTAGATTTCTACCAAATTTTGGACAAAATCCGTCGACGGGAGGTCTGTCTGTCCGCGTTCATGTGAACTCTATAACTCAAAAACTTGAATAGCTAGATGGATAAAATTTGGTACACAGTTTTATCATCAGGAATGTACTTCCGTATAAAAGTTTGGATCAGATCCGTCAAAGAGTTGGCTGTCTGTCGGTCTGTATAATCGCTTATCTCTTTCTTATTTCAGCGTGCAAATGATTGACTATTTAATTAGTATATATTTTTTAAAAAATAAAAATATATATAAAGAAATATTTTAATAAAAAAATTATTGTTGTCAGTTATGTGTTCCCAAAATTTACCAATACTTTCCAAAGTTAATCTTAGAGCAGAAGACAAATTGATTCTATTGAAGAGTCATAACAGAGTTTCCATTCTAGTGTCAAAAACACGGATGACTGGTTGAAGACTCAAAACTTTGCTTCGAATTCAGTTTCAAAGCTTAAATTTTTTTAAATTTTAGTACTATGCAGCATTTCATTTGAACTTAACTGGACATAATTTTAAAAAATTAAAATTCATTTTAGGGTACAAAAGATGAACTTAGAGTAATCAGAAATTTTGTTTCGTTCTATTTCACTTGTTGGCCCACAAAGGAGTACATTGTGGGCCACAATACGGTTGACCAGGGAGGGAGGGGAATCGATCGAATCTTGACCCGAAGACAAAGTATTTTTCCTTTTAATGCGTTCAACATACTAAAAATTTAAATAATACGGAGCGGGTAAGAAAAAAATTACTTTGCCCCGGCTGCCATTTATTATGGTGACCAGACATGCCGGATTAGTCCTGAATTTCGAGTGTTTGTTCCAGATTTAAAAAGTGTTCCGAATTTTTAAATAAATCTCCCGGATTTTACTTATAAGTTTCTAGCTCATATTGAAACCAGCGGGAGTGTTCTCCCCTAAACTTTCTCGTATACTTCCCCGAAAAGGTGCCGTTTCCCCTTCCCCCGCGCGGCTAAAAAAATTCGAACCTATTGTTACCCAGAATCCAATGACTAGCAGAAGGTTTTTCATTATAGTGATTGAAAAATATCTGGGTAAAGAATTTCAAAGAGATGCGTAACGATTTTGCTCTATTACCGGCTCAAGGACAAACTGACGTAATTCGCTACTCCGTAATGAAATAACGTTCCGTTCTTCCAGTAGGCATGCACGTGGAGATAACGGATTCTCTTGAAAAGTAAATTATACAGACCGACAGACAGTCAACCCTTTGACGGATTTGGCCCAAAATTTTATACGGACCTACATTCATGATGATAAAACTGTGTACTAAATTTTATTCATCTAGCTATTCAAGTTTTTGAGTTATAGTGTTCACATCACCGCGGGCAGACAGATAGACAGATTTCCCGTGGACGGATTTTGTCCATAAGTTGATAGAAACCTACAAATTATGTGTAAAGTTCACATACCAAATTTCATCCCCGTAGCTCTAATAGTTTTCGAGTTATCGTGTTCACAGACAGACAGACATAATTCCAAAATTGTGTTTTTCGGACTCAGGTAGGTCTAAAACGTGGAGATTCGTCAAAATCTCGAGTTCGAATTTTTTGACGATTACAATACTTTCTCTTTGTATACTTCGTATACGGGAAATTAAAAAGGTGAATCAGGTTTAATTTTTAAAAAGCTGGTTAAGAGAAGTTAATTTTTTGAATCAAAGTAAAAGTGAATTCTCCTATCCAAATTTCGCTTGACGTATAAAGTTATCAGACGTCTCGAATGATAATCTTCTTTGACTCTTTTGTCTCTCCTAACAAAATATTCCTGGATTTAAGAAATGCCCCGTATTTGAATTGTCCCCTTTTTGACCTCCAGGTCACATTAAAGAAATTAATTATATTTAATATTGTTGCAAAAGTGTAATGTCGCTTTCCTGCACCGCTAGTCTTATAATTGGGGAGGGAGTTTTACAGGGGTAAGTATGGAGTAACGGGCATCGGCGTTTGCGGGACCCCTGACCTTGGCGACAAATAGATGATTCCAGAAAATGCAACCCTTTTCTCGATATTTCTACTAGGAAAGGGAATACACGAGAAAACACCATGTGACATCACGGCCTGTCGGAGAGAGTATATAAGGACCACGTTTGGGTAAGAGGGAGTAGTGTTGATCCATTGGGAACGACTTTAAAGTTTCGTCCGCAGTGCGAGCTAGGAAGCTGGTGAGCTGAGCGCTATTGAAAGTGCAGTTATTGTCGCTACTAGTTATTTGCTGACTGTTTGTGTTGTTAAATATCAAAGAGCTGAACTGTTATTACTTGTGAATTGTTGTCTGTTTACATTGGTAATCTGTGCAAGAACTCTTGTTTCCTGTACCTGTGCAGGAAACAACGTGCGTGTTTTACTGCATATTTGTGAATAAACCTTCCTTCTCCATTATCCTGCGTGTTGGACTGTTTACACCATATACCCACAGAAAGACTTTCGTAACAATATTTTAAAAAGTTCTATAGAATTCTTTTTTCCAACTTTTAATGTAAATAGACTAGTTCTCGTTAACATGATCGATGTAAATAAATCAGCCTGAATGAAAAATAGTAAATGCTATAACAAAATATATTATTCATGCTTCTTTAAATCTTCATATTTTTAGGAATTTTTATAATTAATTATTTCATTGCTTCTAATTTTTTAAATTCATTTTAAACACTTTTATTTGACTTGACTTCTTTCATCTTTGTAAAGATGGATTTTGTAGTTGGTTGTACGCTCATTTCCTGATGTGCTAGTGGACTGAAATTTTATACACTTGTGCATTTTCGATGACTTAACGTTATTTTATTAGATTTTTTATTCAATTAATTTATTTAAATTTTGATTCCGTCCCAGCAGCGCCATCTGGTAGTGAGTTTGAGAAACTATAGATCTCGAGATTAAAAAGTAGAAAATAGTTAAAATAAAAAAAATTCTGCTGTTTAGTACACGTATGAAAGTCTGTTTTTAGGTGTGAAAGTTTGTAATTATTATTTTATTTATTTATTTATTTGAAATTGCATATATATGAATTTTGCCCAAGACCTTCTCCTTTTCCCTCTCCAGCCAGTGTCCCTGATTGCGGGCGCAGGTTCAAAACAGTGTACCTACCGGACTGAAGTTCGGAAAATCTGGTCACTTTACATTTACCGTTGATACGCCACTATACATGCGGCCTGAGCTGGAGTTTGACATGTTTTCCTGCACATGCAGTGGAGGTAGTAACAGTTATCAACTTCACAACGATGGCATTCGAAGGTCGACGAACACCGACTAATTTTAATTGGTTCCAGGAAAAAGAAAAAAAAACAAAAAAACCCTCAAAACAACCCCGCTGCAACCTCTTCTTCCCAAACACGACGCCACCAGTAAAACAGGTGAGCATTTTGGCATATAACCCTCGCCGAGAAGATTCACTTACTCGCTTTCATAAAAAATCGTTTGGCACTCAAAGGGAGGGTTGAAGGAAGGGGGGATAGTCTCTAGGAATTCGAACGCCACCTGTCAAACTCGCGTTGCACGTACCCGTTCCCGCCTTCGTGAGCTGAATCGGTAATGAGTCTCTGTGGGAGGTTGGGTTTTAATATAAAACCCTGGCCCGGAGATACGCCCTTGGATTTTATCGCCTCTGCCGTGGGTGTGGTCCGGTGGCCCCTGCCCGGACTGTCCGGCAATCGAAAGTCCGGGCATCAATCTTGACGGTGGGAGATAGTGAGAGGAGAACTCGCAGAAGAAGGGTTCTTAAACTTTCATCCGTCGCGATCCCTTTGTGAAAAGTATTCCAGAACCCCAAATTAAAGGATTAGAATTAAAGTATGCCTATTTAAGGCACTGAGACGAAAAAGGCTAGTAGTAAAAGAACTCTGAACATCCATTCACAACACAAGGAAACGAATGACGCAAAAAAGTTCTCAAAATTATCGATAGGGAAAGATGTATAAACATAATTCAATTTTCATCGTGTTATAATTGAATCATAGTCGTGATACGTTTTGTTTACGAATCATAAGTACGATCAATTCCAGCAGTCGTGGGGATTACAGCCTTTGTTGCTTCAAATCCCATAACTCCTATCCAGCAGTCGTCATAAATGTCAATATAATTCCTCAGATATCAGCTTATCTAATGCATTGAAGGTAGAGTAAAGATAAGAGATTTCAAGTTTAATAAAAAGTTGTTTTAACCGTATGTTTGTTTGTTTCTTCCTTTTTTATCCTTTCTTCTTTTTCTTGTGTCTGTAGTAGTGTTGTAATGCTTGAAGTCACTAGAACTATCTTGAAAAAAAGGTCATTTATTAACCTTCCAGCGGGCGCACTTACGCAAATTTTACAACATATCGTGCATCGTATTACATATATATAAATATATATATCGTGCTATTTTCCAAAAATAAATGCAACTTTTAATTATTCTATTTGTATTTATTAGCCTAATAGTAAACAAAGTTTTTATAAATAAAATTGTACTTAAATATATAAAATAACGATATAAATATGTAATACGATGTACAATTCAATTATCTCTTGCAAACGCACGCCCGCTGGAAGGTTAACTAAAAACTTAGGACTAACAAACATTAATAAATCGCTGCAAATAACAACATCTTTAGAAAAACGCTAGAAGAAAAAGAAATTGTAGTATTTACAAATCAGTTGTAGCGCTGCTTAACCTGAATAAAAACAGGCAAGCTCGCACAGCTTGATAGCGCAGCGGGCTAGATAGTGATAATCGCCACATATAGTCTGACCACGGATTCCGAGACTACCACTTTTGGACGATTTTACATCGGAAAGGGGTATCATTCAATGAGTCATATGAGCGTATTTCCGGAGTTATTTGTTAGATCATGCTCAGTAAAATGTAAACATCACCCTTCCATTCTTCACTTTCCCCTTATTTTTATGAAAATAACTCCGCCCGGCGCATGCGCAAAAGCTCGAAAGGTTTCCGAATCCGTTGCTATACAATATCATTATTGTTAGTATCTATTACACTTCTAGGGACGAGTTTTCTGGTTTGTTTACTTACATTAAAAACCTTGACTTTATCTGTTTGTATGTTGGACTTCCACTTTGAAGATCCATTGACTTAGCATTAAACCGGAAATACGTATTACAGGCATGTAAACAAACCAGAAAACTCGTCCATAGCACTTACAACTGGTAATTGATATCATCACGACTATGAATTATTAGGTGACGACGAATCAATTACGTTTATATTTGGCTCTGTTCTTCTTTTTCCCCTATCTCTCAGTTTTGCATTCTTCATTTCCTTATGTTCTAAAAGGTACACCATTGATATTTGGAAAAGTTTTGAATACTGTTTCTTTTTTTTTCTTTTCGTTTCCTTTACAGTGCTCTTATTAGATATATTTTAATACTATCCACATTACACAGTCAAAGAATTGAATTTTTTTAAAGCGAATGAATATTCATAATTTAAATAAATCAAAATAAAAGGTTTGTAAATTAATGCTTTTAGTTTTTGTTATTCTATTCTATCATCGATCTTTAGAGTTTTACATGAAGCCAAACGGGTTGCTCCACCTTAATTTTGGAATCCATTGAGCATTTTGCAGGAGGAAAAGGACGAGACGTTAGAGCACACTGTAAAACAATGGACAAACTTATGTGAGATTGCATGCACAGTGAAGTCTGTCGTTTCATTGTGTCGTCACGTGAGATGTGTCTATTGTCGAATCTTTAATATTGAAAGCTTTGATTTTGTCTTCAGTAGCAAGACTTTTGTAGGACAAAGACCGCTAGAATGACAATGACCACAAAACAAAAAATAGCGTTTTGTTTTAGCAATCTTAATTTGTTTTAAAAACTACCCATATCCCGAGACAAGTTCAGCGACAAAGCTTGGTTTTTATTTATTTTTGTAGCAATAGCATAATCAAGTATTTTTCGGATTATCTATACTTATAAAAGGCAATGTTAGTGTGCGTGTGTGTTTGTCTGCGATGTCCAGACGAATCTATCGCACTTACAGCCATGAAATTTGGCACACAGGTAGTCGTAATGGTGACGGAATGCACCTCGAAGCCGAAATTTTAAAATTTAATCTAGAAATTTTTTTATTTAATGCCTTGTGTTGTTTTGGGTTATTTTTCGCACTAATTTCTCAATAGCATGATTTTGGATAATTGTACGAAAAAAAATAGATACACCATCGGAAAGAGCACGCGATTTCCGTTCTAATGAAGTTAGTTTTGAATTCCTAACGTAATTTACTGAATTTTGAGAATTTTTTTAAAAATAGTCAATTTTGCCATCGGAATGTTATTTTTGTTTTTAAATTTGTTGCATCCGACTTTCTAATAACACTAATATTTTCGAATTTTCTCAGCTTATAACTAGAACAGTTCTGTCGCATTTAAAACAAGAACGGTTAAAATATTTTTCCCGTTTTTTTTTAATTAATTTTTTCCTTTTTAAGTTATTTTTCTCGAGCTAATTTTCTCCCGCGACACTTTTCCGGAACGCAGCTGGCTATGTGATTGGTTGAAGGGGAGGTGACGTCATAACCTTGAATTGGTTGACTGATTATTATTTTCGGCAGTATCTTAACTTATTTATTGATCTCACATACTTTGCTTGCAGTTTAATAATTTTCACGTTGCAATTTTTTAATATTGTTTATCGCGAAAAAAAATAAACGGGAAAATCAATAATGTGCATCTTTTGTTTTGATTTTGTTTTCAAAACTTTTTCATGTCATTGTGGGCGGTTTTTTTTTTTTTTTTTAAAATTTTTTTTTTGTTTTTGGGGGGTTTTTTTTTTTTTTTTAACCATTTTGTTGAAGTCCTGATTCCACGGGCAACGCCGTGCGTGTACTGCTAGTCAATACTAAAGTAAAATTTTGAAACATTTCTTTCAAAGTTACATGAGAGCTCTTTTATTATAAAGTGGATTGCGCCTGTTAATTATTTTGAAAGCTGTTGTTCCTGCAAGAATGCTTTTACAATTTTTAAATTTGGAATTTTGCTCTTTTCCTTCCGCAAAAAAAGATTGAAGCAGATTCTTCTTTTGCGTACGGGCTTGTCATACCAATAAGACAACAGAGTTTCAATATCCTCAAGTAGCTCATCTGTGGGGTTCTCTCATCACACTATAGATCGTTATATAATATAGTCGCTCTAGAGATCGTTATATTATCTAACCACTTTTTAGCTCCATTGTGTTATACTATTCACACTGTATATCGTTGTCTCATCTAATCACCCTGTAGATCGTCGTATAATTTAACCACTCTTTAGTTCCATTGTATTATATAGTCGCACTGTATGTCTTAGTCTCATCTAATCACCCTGTAGTTCGTCGTATCATCTAATCACTCTGTAGATCGTCGTATCATCTAACCACTCTTTAGTTCCATTGTATTATATAGTCACACTTTATGTCGTTGTCTCATCTAATCATCCTGTAGACCGTCGTATCATCTAATCACTCTGTAAATCATCGTATCATCTAATCACCCTGTAGATTGTCGTATCATCTAATCACCCTGTAGATTGTCGTATCATCTAATCACCCTGTAGATCGTCGTATCATCTAATCACTCTGTAGATCGTCGTATCATCTAATCACCCTGTAGATTGTTGTATCATCTAATCACTCTGTAGATCGTTTCATCATCTAATCACCGTCTATCGTAATCGGTTTGTCGATCCTATTGCATCGCCACATGTATAATGAATAGATTTGTTATTTATGATGGACGTAAATCGAAAGAGACTAGAGGTGATATTTTCAACTTTCATTCTTCAATATTTTTTTTTCAAATTTGCTTTCACCAATCAGATATTTGAGAACTTATGATTTCAGGATAACAATCCTGTATCAAGTGTCCCACAATTAATAAATGAAAGAATTGATTTTAATTCTCTGCTGCCGGCAATCCTTCCTGATGGGGGGTACATTGTGAGCGGAAGTTATAGGACAGTACTGAGTAAAAAGAAGCTCTAAAAAATGTATTCTGAATTTACTTTATGGAATTCATTACGATCTTGTTTGAGGAAATAGTGCAGCTACATATCTGACATGCGCAGTTGCGTTTTCCATGAAACTAGGATGACCCGTGAATGACTCCATTAAAGAAAAGCTTCTCTTTTTAAAACATGAGCTCTAGTTCGTTTCTTCCTAAAATTCATATTTGTTCTCTATTCAAAACATATGAAACAACTTAATCAAATATAATTTAGGTGACACGAAAACTCGGATAATCAAAGCTCTGCTATTTTTTTTTTTAAATTCGTACATTGCAAAAAGGCTTTAAAAAAACCGAGCAATCTAAAACTGTAGCACGTATTTTCTTAATAAAACGATACTGCGGAATAACCGTGAATTGTTAAAAGAATGATTTATTTAATACTTTGCATGTTTTTCCAAGCATGTGAAATTGTCTCCATATTAAGTGCTAGTTATTATTCTAAAAAATATATCTTTAATTATCCAAAAAAAATATTAACTCATGCAACTAAATTCTTCTACGTTTTGGTTAAATTTCTTGGAATCAATTTCGCCTGAAATATTAACTCACACGCATCAGCTGTTTAACTAAAAAGAGCGGGAAAGAAAATGTCGCTCTCACAGCAGACGATATTAAAAGAAGGGAGTAGCCCATTTACTGTAAAAGGGCGGAACCTTTTTTTTATTATTAGTATTTTCTTTCTCCGTTGAGAGAGGTTGACATACACCTAAAAAATTGGCTTTCTCTTTTGCTATTCATACCTTTTTGTTTCTATGTTTAGTGTATGACGGCAGAATATTAGTCAAAGACGTCGCATTTCGTAGAATCGTTTGGTATACGTAGAATTCCAGTTGTATATTTTTGCTATTCGTCGCATGTGTCACTGTATGTCTTTAAAAATAGTTTGCTTTGATATTTATTATACAGCGAGTACTTTCAGCGGAAATTTTCCATTTGGTTAGTTTTTATTTTAATTCAAATCACTGAAAAAATCATTTAATGGATTATAAAAATATTCACGAATTCAATCATTTTATTTTATAGATCTATAAAAATAATGAATAAGGTCTTAATGGGAAATTTTAAAAGCATATTCAATAAGATATTAAATTTCTCAGAATTTTTGCTTCATAAAATTTAAAAAAGAAATAATGTGCTGAATTTTGCTATAAATTCTTTTGGTGCGAAATATTAAAGTAAATCAGATAATGACTTTAATAACTTTTTTAATGATAGATGACAAATGTATAAAATTTGTTTGAATATTATAAATTTCAAAATGTAACATATAAATGTTTAAAATGTATAACATATAATTGTAATGTCTGTCTTTCAATGCGTATTTTCTGTTTTTGATACTATTTAAATTACGATTTTTGCATCAAAAATAATTATTTATATCTTAAGCTACTTAGAAATTTTGCACATATGAGGCACTCTGTCTAAAAACCGGGGGAAACTGTGTTCTAAGCATACGTGTATTTTTTGTCCCCGTAACTATTTAAGCAATTATATTTACATATGCATTACAATTTTTTCGCGAATTAACAGATGTTTCTTTTGTGTTCCATATAATTCTTGAGCCAATGATTTTGACAGGCAGTTGTGGTTTCCTATTATCTCTCGCTTGTTCCATCCAAAAGTTTTCTATGAAAAGTGCAGCTTATTGTCCGGATGACAGTTTTCTTTTCCTTTATTTTAACACGCATTTTATAACTGAAATAAGAAGGAATAACGATGTCAAAAACATAATATAATAACCTAACCTAACAAAATGAGACACAGAGTAAAACAAAGGTTTCCATTAAAAGAATGAGAAATGAAATAAAAATAAATGCAATCGGATCTATATTTAACGAAGTCGCTAAATCCCGAAAAAAGTTCGTTATATGGAAAATTCGTTAAATAGAGATTCACCTTTTAAAATACTTTCAACTACACAAAACAGATTTTAAATTCATAAACACTAAATATTATTAAAAAAAGTAATTAACCACACCTTTATTTTGTAAATTAATATCTATTTGTTTTATATATCTTACCCATCAAAAAGAAATCTGCAAGGAAAACAAGAATAAAACAAAACATTGTCCGGGAATATACTGTATTTTCAATTTTAGAAAAATAATTTAATGTTAAAATTAATGAATTTTAATGACATTATCGCATTTTTTATAACAAGTAATTTTAAGCATACATTACCACGTACGTCCTTAAATTTAATTACTGATAAAGTATGTTAATTTTGTCTAAGTTTTGTGTTTGAAAAAGTGTTATCTCTCATAATACGTCTCGCATCTTTGCAATGCACCAAAACCCCCTTCAGGCGTATTTTCTTCAAATTGTGCGTCGGATTGTTTCAAATGATTTTAGCATTTCATCATACGAAGGTTTGTTGATTTCTGCATCATGATCATTTCCATCTGCATTATCTTCGTCTTCATTGCTGTGTTGTTTTTATTTTTCACTCTGACCAAAATATCCAATTCAGACTGGTAAAACCAGTTCAAGACCATTGATCACCATAAAATGTGTTAAAGGAAAGAATAAGTTTGAAATGTTCGGAAATATTTTGAGAAATAGAAAGAGAAAAAATATTGGATCACATGAAAAAGTTCGTTAAATAGAGAATGCACTTCGCTATTTGAAGTTTATTTTACGAAGAAATTCGCAAAATGTCCTTGGTTCCAAGGAAAAGTTCGCAAAATAATGAAATTCGCAAAATAGAGGTTCGTTAAATTGAGGTCCAACTGTATTCTATTTTTGTTTATTCGAACCGAGAGCTATAAAAATATTCACATTTCCTGTTCAAAATCTTGCTCCTAACGATATTGTCTGTGTTAATACATGAATAGAAGATTGAAATCATTCATGATGTGCATGCGCAGAATATTTTGACCTCTATTTGCTTCTTCTCTTCTGTCGTAGTAATAACGCCGTATCCACGTCCAAAATATAAATCATTTATCTATAAACTCTTTTCTCAAGTAAAGATGTTCAAATATGTGTAAAAAGATCCAGTTTTATGACTGAAATTTTTATGCGCATGGTGCATTTTTAAATATGGTTGAAATCATTAAACTTTTTGTTAGGATAATTGTGTTTCGTGTAGTTATCAAAATAGGGAGAATCAGCGGGAGTGGTCTCCCCTAAACTTTCTCGTATACTTCTCGAAAAAGGTGCTGTTTCCCCTCCCCCCGCGTGGATAAAAAAATTCGAACCTATTGTAACCCAGGATCCAATGACTATCAGAAAATATTTAGGTAAAAAAATCAAATTTAAAGAGATGCGTTCCGATTAAATGCGTACCAATTTCTACTCTTTATTAGCTCAAGGACAATCTTTCCGCGTGCACAGATTGCTACCAAGTACGCATGCGCATGGAGAATCGGATGAAAACTAAAGCGCCAAGCAGGAGTCAATAAATATCGCGCACAGAAGTTTGCGTTATGTACGCATGCGCGTGGAGACAGCGGATCCGTTGGAGATGCGATTATACAGACCGACAGACAGTCAACCCTTTGACGGATTTGGTCCAAAATTTGATAGAAACCTACAAATTATGTTTCAAGACCACATATCAAATTTCATCCCCGTAGCTCTAATTGTTTTCGAGTTATCGTGTTCACAGACAGACAGACACACACACAGACATAATTCCAAAATTGTGTTTTTCGGACTCAGGGAGGTCTAAAACGTGGATATCCGTCAAAATCTCGAGTTCGAATTTTTTGGCGATTACAATACTTTTTCTTTGTATACTTCGTATACGAGAAAGTAAAAAGCCTGCGTGACTCCTCAATACAACAACAAAAAAAATTTTCAAATTAACTAAAAAAAAACATTTCAGGAAGTTTCTTATCTAGACAATTCCCTATGTTCTGTTAACAATTTATTGAAACGACGTTTACTTATATATGTATATATATTTAAATTTATACCAAAGTAACTTTTAGTTTTATTTTGAAATGGTATTCATTCTTTCACTTCTTATTGTAGTCAAAAACAACTTAAGCTGACAGTGCGATAAAAAGTGCTCCGTGTGTGAATATGAGAAGTTAAATAGTACTAAATATGTATCTTGTTAAAGTAATAAATATTTTAAAGTATTTTTTCATTATTTTAAGTAACTATTATTTTTAGTAATATTTTTAAATATTTTCTTGAGAGAAAAATTTGGCAATTCAGTCAGCAAATGATCTGAAGTGAAATAATAAAATTCTAATTCGAATAATGTACGGTTGTAAAGATGTATTAAAAATTATTTAGTTCTTCAATTCTATGCTTCTTCATTTAATATAACTTATATTAATCTACAACATGTGAGAGATTATTAATTCTAACATGTTTAAAAGTAATTGATATATTTCAATAGAATTGAGTTTTGAACACTTCAATCGATGTTCTGTGTCAATTATATATTTGAAACAAAATTTGTTTTATTCTGTAACCTTTAAATGCTTAAAAACATGTCGGTGATGCGGTCGCTTCTAGCTTTCAACGTGCTGACAACTTTAATTGCCAATATGTATAATGTGTTAAATTAACTACTATCATTTGAGAAAAACTATTTTTTATATGTCGCTCAAAATTGGCTATTTATATTAAACTTATGTATAAAATCATAAATTTATAAGGTTAAGCTCTATTGAATATATTAAATGTTTATAATTTTTAATTTTTTGAAGAATTAGATTTATATGCTGATTCTTAATAATTACTGATGATGACATCTGATTCTTTTTTACTCATCATAACAAAAAATATGTAGAAACTATTTTTAATTTCTTTAAAAAGTAAAATTTGTCTCTATTTTACAAATAAAAAAAACGATGAATTTGCACAAATAACTTTTCGAAAAAACGTTGTAAAAAATAAATTTATTATATAAATAAACTTGGTCATAATAAATTATTTTAAATATCAATCACTAAATGCTAAAATCATATGATCACTAATGAAATTATATCTTATTATATCGTTTGAAATTAAAAAGAATCGTTTTTCATATTTTCTAGTTATTTTTCTGTGGTTTCATCTTAATTACAGAATGTAACCGAATAAATAATATTTTTTCAATCTTTTTGATTAAAAATTAAATAAATATGACTAATCTATTACAAGAATTACTTGAACTATTATTAAAACCAACAACAGAAGTACATATTTATTCCCTGTAAAAACATGGAAATTCGTGCGCTCAATTTAATTCACACGAAAGTGATTCATTTATTAAATAGCTTTTAAAGAATAATTTTCCCTTAATTTGTTTATTATAAGGAATGTCGTCCAATAAATTAATTTTGCTTCCGGAAATTTATTTTAAGAGTCAGTGATGTTAAATACATAATCTTTTTAAACGTGAAAGCAATTTCAACGGCAATTAACTAACTTTATTTTTCACCGCTGATTTGCTCAATTGCTCGGAAATTCTTTCAAAAGGATTAAGTGTGAATTAATGCACCTAATACCTTATAAAAATAAATTGATTTCTTACAAAAATTGTGCGTGTTAGGTTGCGATATTGAATTTGTTAAACAATTAAATTCATTTTATTTGTTTTTATCTTTATTGTTCGATGATGAATTCTTTTAAAATTTAATTAATTTTTGCTGTGGATATATCTTTTGTTATTATATGCCAAACGTTGAAAAAAAGATTAGTTTTCGTTTTGCATCTTCAAATAATCAATTATTGAAGATTTAAAAATTATTTCTTTGTTAGAAATTTGTTTATTCATTTTCATGAGTGTGAATAATTTCTTTCTTTTCAAATTGTTAATAATTAATAAACATTTAAAATTGTTTTTAACTTTTTTCAATTAAAATACGATAGTATATTGCATTCGATAGAATTTTTGGTGTGTTGTTTAAAATGTATAATTCTATGGAATATTGTATTGCAAAGAATATTCATTAGATTTGTTTTTAATTTTTCGATTAATATTTTTAATGTTTAATTAATTTTTATTTTTGATATTTCTTTTGCTTTTGAATGCCAAATGAAAAAATATTGTTTTTAATTTACAATTTTTGGTAATTATTTATTGTGGATTTAAAATGAATTGTAAATTATTTTTTCTAATTAGGAATTTGTTTGATGAGAATTATTCCTTTTTTGCTTCTTTAGTTTTGCTTTTCTGAACTTTGTTTTCTGTGTGAATTTAAAATCAGTGATGTTTTTTGTAGAATATTTTTTTCGTGTACGTTTTACCAGTATATTGATTCTTTCTTTTAAGATGTATGAGTAATATTTTATAGAACATTCTTTGTTCAATCTACACTGAATTTATATTTATGGATATATATTTCAATTTCGTAGAATTTGTGCCACTTAGATCTCAAAATTATTTCATATTTGTAGCTCTGTAGACTTAGTTAATCACATTTTAAAAAAATAAATTTAACACAAAATTGAATATAATTACTATATAATACAGGTAGTCCGGAACTCCATTGACAAACTTCGGATGGGGGGTGGGAGGGGGTTACATGCCAAGGCAAACAACTCGGACTAACCCAAGACAAACAGATCGTCGCTACACGGAGGCTTATTTTCAGCGAATTATGTAAAAAGAAAAGGATATATCAGATAAAGTATATTACTCAGATTTAATAGAATGCAAATTCAAAATAGCACAACAGAACAATTGCTTGAATACCGGCATGCGAAGCGTGTATAACTTTGAACTACAAGTCCTTTGAACACTTACTTTAAGTTACTCCAAAGTTTATATGGTTTCCAACTTGCCAGTGTATCTATCATGCTTCGTACGACTTTCAATGCTGTTTTTCGTGTGACTATGATGTTGTAAATTTGCATTCCATTAAACCTGTGTTGTATACTTTATTTGTTTTGTATCCTTTTTTTTTTACTTAATTTATTGGCGAAGATCTCCCTCTAGCGGTCGCCTTTTGTGTTTGCTACACGGGTAAACTTGGTTACCCCAAGTTGTATTGCAAAAGTAGTTTGTCTTGTCACAATTTTAGAAGTTTGTCGGTAGAGTTCTGTACCACCCTGTGTATAACTAAACTTACTATGAATATTTATATAGCATTGAACAATTTTTATACGTTATTTTCGTTTGAAAAGAATGTTAGACAAATTTACTGCTATTAAAAGAAAATATTTTTTCATGTTGCGTTTCGCAGTATTCATATGAAATGCAGTCCAAATTCACTTTAGTTCACCTTCGATATTTCGAATTCATCCTCAATTGTTAATGAACAGTCAATAATGGTTCTAACTGTATTATAATTTAGCTTGTGTATTTTTTCGTTTGTAGTACACATTTGTCAGTAAAAATACCTCTATTGGTAAACATGGAGGGAAAAAATTTAATTAGGTATTTTAAAAAGTAATGTATTTTATTTTCAAAGATACTAAATTGTATTAATTCCACCAGATTCATTATAAGATAAAAATTCTAGCTTTGGAAAACTCCAGACATTTGTTTTATTCAAATATCTGTAATTTAAAAAAAATATTTCACAAAATTCAGAAAAGTTTCGTTTAAATTTATAAAATAATTTAATTCGTATCAAATATGTCATCAAGTATCTTAAGATTTTAAACTATTTGACGTATACGATTCTTACCATGAAATGCAATAAATTATATATGAATGAAATAGTTTTAGCTGTTTCCGCTTGATGTAAAAGTACCAAACAGAATTTCTGTTAATTTCTGTCTTATTTCAGGAAAACTTTATAAGCTGAATTCATTTTCTAATTCGTGAGGGACAGATATCAGTTCCATTATTTAAAATCGAATTAATGTCTCCGCTTGAATTGTTTCAAATTTCTGCAAACAGCAATTCAAAATTAACAGGTTTAAACATAATTAGACGCGATAAATTCCATAACAAATACCAGTCATCTGGGAAATAGCTTTGTAAACAAATTACAATTAATTGGAGAAATAATAAATGCATTTAAATATTAATAGAATGAAAGTAAATAATGATATATTCCAAACGATTACTGCAAATTAAATTGTTACTGAAAATTCATTTCTGAAATTCTTAACAGACAAACGAATGAAGTAAATACTTTCATTTTTCCCATTTCTTTCTATAACGGAATCAATTCATGCTGACGTGATATACATAAAATGCGTCTCGTCTATTCAGAAGAGGAATCCATTTCGTACTTTGTCCTACTCGTAACGTTAAAAATA